>JAPMOR010062977.1:380083-487251 GCA_026543865.1 Argiope aurantia | reverse complement strand
CAAAGGTAGCTAGATACTAGAAGAAATTATATATGGATGTTTAATTCCTGTAAATTTCGAAAAACAATATTATGATTCTTAAATGTAAATTAAATACAACCTTTTCAGGTATATACTATGTTTTAAATACAATGCAAATGAATTTAATTTTCCAACTTTCTTTCATTTTGGGGGGAAAAAGTTATTTATTTTTTTGCTATATTTACTGGTTTTATCAAACATTTTAACTGTCAAAAGTTTCAGTTATGTTAAAAAAGTTTAAAATTAAAAAGTTTTAAAATCAAATGAGTAAAACTAATTGATGAATTATATATGTAAAATAAATTTTCAAAACACAAATATAACGCCACATCACAAACATACAGAAGCACAATCAAACCACGTGTTGCACTACCTGTAATCCACAAGATTAAATTTTCTTTTTTCTTATTAATGGCCTTATTTTATAAAACATTTGATCATGAAGAATTACTTTAAGTTTCATTTCTGACGGAATGTTATTCTGAAGGTAATCGGCACCCTAGACAAATTGTTACTTCTTCGCTCCCATTCGTCACAAAAAATGCAGAAAAACTAAATTAAACCTCGGTGTTTTTTTGTTTTTTTTTCACTCTGTCTTTATACTTTGCATTGTGAAGTGACAAAACACTTTGTTTTGTCTTCATGCTAACCCCCCCCCCCCCTTACTGGAGCCGTGGGCATATATACTTCCCAATCACCAATGTATTAGTCTAACACAGTATTAAAGCATCCACGACTTACAATTTTTTTTCAGTTTTAAATTTTAATACTTGAACTGGATATATTCTTGTTAAAAACACATTTTGGTTTTGATTTTTAAGTAATCTGTCGGTTTCACCATTATTTTTCATAATTTATGAAAATGATTGATTTAATAATTTATAATTAATCATTCATTAAAAGTTATAATTCAAATTTTAAAATATTGAAGGAGGTTGTTAAAATCTATCAAGAATAATAAATAGTTTTGCTATATCAGAAGAGTAATATTGAAATCTTTATATCTTCATTTCAATACACTGAAAAGTTATAAGACACTTAAATTATTCCAGAAATATTTGTATTGAAATAAAATAAAGTAGCTGTATAAAAAAGTCAGGAATTCTAGATTTAATTTTAAGCATTTCTGAAGGATAATCTAAATCAGCTGCTAGTAAAAATACTTGTATTTAATAACGAATGCTGATCATTTAGAATGCCGGATATTGTGTTTTAAATTGTTTTTTCTATTTATTTATTTAAGTTTTTTGCTAACTACTTTTCAGCGTAATATTATCGCAATGTAATCTTAGGTGTCGAATTCTAAGTAAACCATATCCAATCTTACTTTTTAAAAATTAATTGTCTTAAATCTAGTGATCACCTACGTATTTCTTTTTCTGCAGAATTTTAATTTTGAAGAAAAATAATTTTTAAAAAAAAATTTCTGCAGAAAATAATTTTTTGTTATAATTTAGTTATTGATTGTCTGCAAAACTGAGCACAGTTTTCAAAAATACTACACTGCAATGAGTAATTGAAATTCTGAGCAAAAAAATAAAAAGTCACTATCAATTGTAAGAATCGACAATAAAATAGGAAAACGTTACTAGAAATTATATTAAAAACCGTTCTAACTATGTTAGAATAAAAATTATATTCGATTTCTGTGAGCTCAATTTATTAATACTAAAACATTCAAAAATATATTAATCTACAAAACAGCAGGTGATTATTATCTGTGTTGTGCACAAAGAAATGGGAATATTTTAAAAAAACAATTAGGATGCATGATATATAAATCGTCACATTTTATCAAAATTGATGAGTTAGAAGAATAACAAAATAAAATTCATAATGATGTGTTCAAGCTTTAAAAGAATTAAATTTACAGCTTCAGTAATGCTTGAGAAATTTATTTAATTACAAATATAATTGAAAAATTGACAATATTTTGTTAATTGTGTTAAATAACACTATAGCAGTTATCCTATTCACAATTTATTTAATGTCATAATATTTAATTCAATACTTTCTCCTACAGAATTAGTAAACAAATGTTTCAAGGGAAAAAAGAAAAAAAAAAAAAAAACTGCGATAAAAAGCTTTTTCTTGAGTTCAGACGTGGTAAAACCACGAAAAAGCAACCTGGTTAAGATGGAGAGTATAGATGATCAATTACCACTAGGGGTGGTCGAAATCTGAAAGGTTATTTCCAACAATCGCCTGGCGCAGTATTGTCAGGTTTGGCTTTTCCGCCACTAAACCTCACAATTCTATCCAACAACAATCCTATCTCAACAATCTTATCGCTTTTAAAAGAAGGGGAAAGCATCGTTTATCTTTTCATGACACTATTTAATGAGTAGAAAGTAAATGCGACTGAGAGCAAACGACACACAACCCTTTCCAAAGAGGTCCTGAACAAAACACAACCCATAGGTTGTGTGTCACTTTGGAAAGAAAGGGGAGGATGGATATGTTTGTGGGAGGCCTATTATAATTGTCTATTTACTAGTTCCTAACCGGTATTGAGACTCTTCTGTATCGGATATTTCGACATATCGAACCACAAACGTCCAATAAATCATTCGTAGTTCATTGAAAAAAAGGCTAGAGAATGATTAGACTAGGTTTGCTAAAATCTTATTAGGTATTGGAAGAAAGTTTGGAGAGGAAAGGTATTGATATTGTCACAAAATTTCGTTCTTATATATATGGGAAAAAAAAAAAAAACCCACCTTCTGTCTGTCTGTTTGTGTGTATATGTGCTGGTGCTGTACGAACCAGATAGTTTGACTTCGATCTATCATATTTGGGAAATATATACTTTGGAAAGTAAAAATGTGCTTTTTTGGAGCGATTTTTAAAAATTTTTTTTATTCGAATTATAATTAAGCGAAAACAAAGCGAAATATTGTCATTTTTCCTTGATAACTTGCAAAAATTTTACAATCGAAAAAAAGTTTTTATAGCATCATGAAATTTTAAAAATTTTCTTTTTAATGATATCAATTTTTTTTATCACATGCTTCCTCTGTCTGTATTTAGTAAATTTTTTGAAATATTTTAAACGTATACTGCAACAATATACGTCATTGTTGAAAAGAAACTCAAAGCCGTTTTCAATGTTGCTTCTAATATTTCATCTCGGCTTTCTTTCTATCATTGTTACTAGGATATGAAGATTTTCTATGTTGAGCAAGTTTCAGTATTAGGTATACTTGTAATAAATGTTTTGATTTTTTTTGTTTTTGTTTTTTGTATTTACTAATAAGGTTTAACTTCAAGATCAAGCAATGTTGAAGATTTTTTTTAAGTACCTCCATTTAAAATATTTCTGCTTTTTGAATGTATAAAGGATGCTTGAATATATAAAGATATAGATAGAAAAACAAAAAATTAGACAAGTTCAAAGCATAATGAAAAAAACAAACAAAAAACAGTGTATTTGTATATATATATATATATATATATATATATAGAGAGAGAGAGAGAGAGAGAGAGAGAAAATATAGTATTCGTCAAGAAATTCGAAGTCGATATTTTGACGAAAACACATTTTGAAAAAAGTCCGTATGTTTCTCTATCTGTGATAAAGATTGCTAAGAAATGTTTTGAACTAGACAGATGAAATTTGGTATACGATCTTTATACCAAATTTGTAGATTTCTGTATAATTTTGCATAAGATCCGCTCAGAGGAAATCAATCTCCGGCTATTCGAATATAATTTAACACGATAATTGCAAAACGATGAGAGCTAAAGAGATAAAATTCGATGCACAGAATTAACATTTATAGTTTAGGAACTTATCAAATGTTGAGCAAAATCGAACAAAGGATTGGCCGTCTGCCGGTCTGTGATTTTAGAAATATGTAAACTCGATAACGCAAAGGCGCAGTGCCTTAAATATATAAAATTTGGTATGTGATTTTGTGACTACAAGTGTATTTTTATATCAAAGTTTTATTTCACTCGTTTGGGCAAAACGTTTCTAAAACACAAATTCGATTTTCGGTTGCTAAGTGCCCTTTGCGGAACTATGTTCCACTGCATGAACACCTAATTTCACTCGCTTCTAAAATCGTTAAATTCAACTTTAAATAAGGAAATATATATATATATATATATATATATATTTAAGAAGTCACTCTTAAACTTCTTTTTGAATAATATATGACAATTTAAACCAAGCCAATCCATAATTTTTAGATATAGTCTGCTATTTAAAAACTTAATTTTTCAAGGAAATTTGTTAATTTTGTTTCTAGTAAAATTAATTGCTAGAAAAATAATTACTATGTTATTTTGCTAGATGTATCTTAAATTATTTATTCTATTTTCTTTCTTATTTATTCGTAAATTATTTATTCTATTCTGCTTTCTCTATGAATTTTTCATAGAGAAAGCATAAGTATAATCTTTAGATAAAATTAGGTGTTCATTCAGCTGGAGCACAGCACCGATCGTATTACTCGACGGGACGCTATACCGGAAAGAGAACGCACGTGTCTTCATTTCTTGCTCTTCTCCTTTTTTCGTGAAAAATGAACTCGTTTCAAAGAATAGTGTTTGAGAGGGTCATAATTCTTGGAAATTAAAAACCTTTACTATGAATCTGAAGTTCTGGGGTTTTTCTTTCTTTCATTCTTTTTTTTTTTTTTTTTATCTGCAGCGTTTGCAATCTTTATTTAGAGCTGGACGGAGTTTCCTGCTCTTTATTTTGAGTTTCGCTAATGTTCGTTTTATATAATAGTGTAAATATTTTTAATTGCATATATTATAGCTTATTTTTTGTTTTAAATATAACTATAGATCTTTTTGTAAATTAATTGTATTAAAAATGTTGACTGAGAGATCAATTAAATTTTTCCGAAACACCAAAAATAATTCACAAATTGCCCTTCAAAAATGAATCTGAGTATGCCTCCTTGCGGTGCAAATTGGAGCATGCTAAATTTTCTACATAGGTATAAAATAGACTTTTTTTTAAAATTCAAATTATAGAGATTTTATTCATTTTCGAGCTTTATTGCAATGCTTCACTTCCAGAGTTCTAGCGGCGCAATATTCCAGGTCATGGAACGCCCTCAAAATCAAAACGATAAGTACAATCTTCACGAAATTTAACCTGCTTGCTCCTATAGACCTAAACAGGTTATTTACAAGGATAGAGTATCAATAACTCGTCAAGAATGACGATAGATTCTGTAAAATTGCTAAATCCGCGTCAAAGGTTCAGATTTCGTAACTATTGTACGCCAATGCCATGCAAGATCTCCTCTGGAATAACAACTTTATTCGAGAGTATGCGAAAAACTTTTGAGGAAACTACCCTTGCTTGTTTTCAACAGTATAAAGGCATCCAATTTAAAGACTGGTGAAATTTTTTCTTAATGTAAGAGATTCTTAATATAATCTTTTCTTCTCTTGTGTGATAATTTTCATTAGATATAGCATTCTTTTTGTGCGTCAATATTTTTGGGTTGCACTGAATCGCACATTTCTTCTTCCCAAATATATTTTCCCGTAATTTTGTAACTCTATGTCTGTAATATCTGTGGTTGCTAGAAATAAACTTTTAAAGGTCTTAAATATATATCTCAGTTAAAATAATATACACTTATATACAAATTAAAAGGATTTCTCAAGTATCTATTATGAAAATTAAAGTGTATTTGCTCATGAGCTATGTGTCAACATTAAATAATACATTATTCTATGTTAAAGAAATTCATTAAATACTAAAGAATCTTTATGTATAATTGCTTTTGCATGTACTGCAAACAGGGTTTATTTTGATTTACTTCATTTTGTATACTCATAAAAAAACAGGGAAAGCATTTCTTTACCCAAGTATATTTAGTATTAGTAATTTATTAATTTCATTATAAATGAATGCTGGACAATGATAAGGGTATTTTTATACCTTAAGTATTTTGAACATTCTTTGTGAGATGTTACTTTGACAGTAATTAAGGACAGTAGCATTAAAACATTAACGTTTTGTTAAATATTCCTTCAAATTTAATACAAAATCACCAAAGTTTTAGCCTGTATTGGGAAAATTTACAGCTGTCACAAAAGTATTACAACACAATGTTTTTATTTAAAATGTATTATAAGAAAATTACTCTTTTCATGTTAATAACACGATTACAAATGTTTATAACAAAAATATGCTGAAGATTTAATTAAGACTTCTCGTATTATGATTAAAAGTAAATTACATAAAAAGAAACAAATGTTCATTCACATAGCTGTGAGAAAAGAAAATATATTTTTTTAATGTTACAGCAACAGTTTCTCCTGCAATGCCATTACATAAGTCCGCCATTATTTCTTTCAGTAAAGAGACTAATGCTCAAAATTCAATTGCTCTTCTTGAAATTTTATATATGTTGATCTCGATGATTTCTTTTAATCCGAATCTTTTATATTGATTTCGATTGGAGTTCTGCGACATGTGGGCTCATTGCGTAATCAACTTAACTTTTTCCATAGCAAAATGTCTGCAGTATGTACATAGTTTTCACAAAAAAAAAAAAAAAAAAAAAAAAAAAAAAAAAATGCTGAAGAACATTCGAATTAATGGACATATTGAAATGTATACGTAAAGCCATTTATATTATAATTTAATTCCCAAGAGATTTGAATCTACAATACGAGAGCCTTTATGTCCACAGACCAAAGAGATTATTTAAATAATTCTAATAAAGAGGGAAAAAAGAGCCGAATTATCAAACAGGCAAAGTTGGCAATAGCCAAGGGCCCCTGAGCACACGAAATATTTTAGCGATATTTTGAAAAGTATTTAATTTTATAGTTTACTCTAATTATAGAAGTCTGCAATTGAACTTATTCAAATCAAAATCAAATATTGTATAAATTAATTTTGAAACTTTATTCTAGTGATATTCCTAATTACTATTTACAAGTTATTTATTACGCTCCTTTATAAAGTCTAAAAAAGTAGATGCTTCTTAATTTTAAAAAAAAATATATTCCCTCCTTTTATAATATTTTTTAGAGTGTATTTAAAAAAAATGTCTTTTTTTTTATCACTATTTTGCTTAAAGTTACTTTTAAATTTTAACTGAGCACCTTTTTTACACGTGAGATATTGAAATCGACTTTTTAGAAAAGCACTTGCGATTGCAGTTTGTCAAAATTTGCTACTTAAACTACGGAATAAAAATTAAACTAAAATCAATAAGAAAATATTGGGTTTTAAAAATTTGGAGGGAAAAAGGGGTCTACAGATGTGCATTATTCAAATCTCTGGAAAGTTTAATTCGGTCCTGAATTCTTCTGAGATAGAAAATAATTACATTGTTTGAAATATGGAAAGCGAGTGATTAAATTCTGTGTAAATTCACCAGGTCTCTTGTTTTGTAAGCCTTCTAGGGAAAAAGCATAGTTTATGAGTAAAAAATTATAGTAAAAGTGTATATGTATATTGTTGAAGAATGCATTACCAGAACTTCATTCGTCCAGAGTTTTAACGACTTATTTTACACGCAAAAATGATCTTTAAAATTTTTTTGAATTTCTGAAGAATATATACTACATACATTAATGTGTAAATCACTTTTTTTAAATTCTGTTTTATTTTTCAGAAGTAAATTTCGGTTATCGTTTAATAGAACATCTAGAAAAAAATTATATTTGAACTCAGCTAGCATCCCTTGCAGATTTTCGCAGCAGCAAATTATTAGTTAGCGAAATATTAATATATTTCTGTATCAGTAGGCTCTCTCTTTTAATGCATTCTGTACTTTCATTATTTCATAAACACAATGAAAAGTTATATAACGAACAAATACTTTATCCTTATAGAGTACAAATTTTATAAAATGCAACAACATTAGAATTAAATCTAGATGATAATCAGAAAGGTTTAATCTTCCTGTCGGCGGCGTTCAGATCGCTATACTTACCGAAAGTGGCACGTCTGAATAACAGGTTTATTCTTAAAAGTGTCAGGATTTTTACAAAGGGATTGCTTTCCCCTTTTGCTTTCTGTTCAGCGCTGCTGGGTGAGTGTCATTAGTCGACCACATTGTGTGAATGGCAGGTGTTGCTTATCGCTGTCTTTCGATTTTGAAGAGAAATTTTCTTTAAGTGGTTAGGAAGAGAGTGACAATAGCATAGATTGAAAATGTAGAAAGTGTGGTTGTTTTTTAGAGGTTTTTCAATCATTTCATTAAACACCGCATAAAATTTGCGTTAGGAATGAATTATTGTTCTGTTTAACTTGATAAGTATCTAATTTTTATAAATTTAAAATGTTCGTCTAATATTTTTTTTTTCATTGTAATATGTTTCCCAAAATTTTTAATCCCCTCTTACTGTGAAATTATTTCTCGAAATTAATTACAAGCGATTTAACTCTTGAAAAAAATTTCGTTTCAGCGCATTGCCAATGCATTTTAATATTTTAAAATACGCATTTAAAATATTAATTGCGATAAATAACATCAAATTGTAATTTTGCTTCTTCAGTATTTAGAAAATAATCATATAATTATGGAATTTCATACGATATTTCAATTTCCGATATATCGATTTTTAGTGTTTATCTACATGATCAAAATTTTGTAATTAAAAATATTTTACAAAAATTCAGCAATGCTGAAATAACTGGATTATGCAGCTGATGCACCTTATGACTGGAACAAATAAAAGCAATTGTCAAAATATTTCTTTGTAATATCCATGATACAAATTTGGCTGAAAAAAAATAATACAGGTTATTTAGACTTATAATTAGCCATTTGCAACTGAAATTTTTCGAATGCTTCTAAAGAAAGCTCCCACAGAATATTAAGAACCAATTTTAAAAAAATTACAATTTTTTTTAAAAAAAAAATCAATTTTAAGTTATTCGGTTAGAATCAAAGCTCTCACTATTTTGCAATCGGATAACGACATATCGTGGGGTAAACGAATCATTAAAAAATTTATGAAATTAAAATCTTTGCAAATGCAGTTGCATTGATCTTTTTTTACTTATTTCTTCCTAGCTGCTTTTGGCGACCAACACATGTGCCGAGATTGCTGGTCAATATAAAATTTTAAATTAAATGGTTTCTTCAGCAAAACATCTTGGAATTTTAAGTTTTGATAGTCATATAACTCCTATTGTTTCAGACACTCTGCACCATTCTATACTACATATTTTTGAATTTTCTGTCAGCTGCACGACCGTAAATCCTTAATTTAAAACGGGAGTTGATAAACTTCAATTAATGCAAAGCCTTTTTTGTTGAAACCAATTAGGCTTATTTAATTACTAAATTCGGAGAATAGAATCATTCAGCAATAAAGTTTTATGTATACTGAATATTTTTTTTTAATTTTTGAAATATTTCAGATGATCTATCATATATCTTATCCAGTGAAAATTTTTCTGATTCAACTACAATTCAGCTTATTATAATAATAATGAAATTTTCAAGTAATAAAAACAATCATATATTGTTATATTTTTTATTATATTGCAGGATAGAGCAGATATTTAAAAAATGAATGCAACGTTGAAAAATTTTCTTCACTGCTTAGTTGCAAAATTAAACTTTAGTTCAATTACAAAAAAATTACTAAAAGTATATTAAAAGCAAGCTTTAACAAAAATTTAATAATTATTGAAATATAAGCCATGTCTTCGTAACTTCATCTTGAACAATAGAAAAAAAGGTTCATGATAAATATGTGTAACAATAATGTAAACCGCTTGAATTATTTTAAAACAGTGAAATATGCTGCTGTTAAAACGGCTTAATATATGCTCTTGAATTTATTACAAATAAATAAAAAAAGTGAAGTACAAAACAAATGAATCATTGAAAAAGTAATCTTTTGAATTTTAAGATAATACAAAAAAAAAAACTTTTTTATACTGTAATAATTGTGAAGGTTGTAATAAAAAACTCGTTAAAATATCATTTAATTTTTAATTAATAATTCTTTAAAAATTTTAGTAGTAAAAAAATGATATCTACAATGCACAGTTTCATTTTCTAAGATGTATATTCCATTGAATTAAATATAGAAGGCCAAAACGCACAAACCTTTGTCTCTGTTAATAATAAAGATGGATGAGTGTGTGCATCATTATTTGTCTGTTTTGCTCATCTTCAGACCTCACAGTTTGAAATAGAATTACCAAATTCAGCAACTACATACTTTGGATAGTGGAACTCACTTCTATAAAATTTTAATTTATCCTTTCTAAGGGCATGGGAATTACGCTCATCACCAAATTAATTAATCTTTGAATAAAGTTATGTAAGTTCGCATAAATTCTTACGAATTTTTAAATAAGACAAAGAATTGTTTCTTAATTATTAATTGACAAAATTAATTAATAAATCAGATTAAATTTATCTAATATTTGAATTTCTTTTCCTAGGTCAATCTCAATTCTAAAAACATTTTGTCACAAAATAAATGTCAGCTGTACGCATTAAAATTTTTTAAAATGCTAAGATAAGAGATAAAATTAGATCAAAGAGTTAAAAAATGGCAACAATTTAAAAAAAACAAACATAGTATAATTATTTCATTTTAATTAAATTAACAAAAAATTCTCACCTTTAATTCACTTATTCATTTACTTTCACGCGGATTAAATTACTGAACATTAAACGTATAAGTAAAAATGTCAGTAGAAACCAATTTAACGTTAACAAAACCACTCGATGTATATGAGATTGAGCAGTGAAATAAGATTAATATTTCGATAAAAAGAATGGAACCTATAAAAACTGCGCTTATGTTAACTTTGAAAATAGTATTAAAAACCAGAAAAAAAATATAAAAACAATGAAACATATCTCTACAATACTTACATTTCTGTTCGAGTTCGTCAAGGAGTGTGAAATTCCATAAGGTTTAAAGAATTAAACAAATATTCAATTTTCATATATAGATTATTACTTTATAAAAATAAGGATTTAATACTATGAATGCTAATCTTTCCCAAAAATCCCACTGTAATATATTGGTTCTATATATCTCTCCGTTTTTAAATACACTTATTAATAAAAAATATTTCATTAAAAATTAAAAAGTTTCGTTCGTTAAGTACATTCTGTACATAGGTTTAGTGTCTTATTTTCAAAAATAAATTGCATAAGCAATCCTTAAATGAAAGCACGCTGTAAAAGAGAAACTCGTAAATTTTAATTTTATATTTTTTTATTTATTTTTTAGGTAAACTATTTTCTTATGCTAGAAAACTTTAAGATCTTATTAATCAAATTAATACGTATTATTAATAATACGTATATTTATTCATTCCGTGTATATATTTTCATAAGTTCAATTTTAATCCCTTTATTTAAAACTCATTTTGGATATGTATTTATTATTAAAATCTCAAAAGTAACGGCTCAGAACGTAAGCGAGATTTTAAAATGCATAAAAGGACGCGAGTAGAAAGACGTCAATCATATCTTCCACTGATAACTATTCGCTTTTCCTTATCTCACATTCCCATCTCATTATCTCACAGCTTGAGATTGGGGGAAGAGAAAACTTCGAGCCCGTAAATATACGGGCTTGTTTCCGTCTATAGACGGGACGCCATTTTGAAGGGAGAAAAGATGCCGTCTTTTGACGGGTGTGCCACTTGGAGGGTTAAATTTGTAATAGTACTTCTACTCTGGAAACTGATTTTTTTGGAAATTGATAAAACAGGCCATCTCATGAAAACGTAACATCCGTACTTAGCAGATTTTTAATTACTTACAGCATTTCAAGAATTGCCTTTGAAACTAATCCCTATTTATGAATCATTCCAATATCACTACTTCATTTAATTGTACTTCAAATTTAAGAAATAAGTTTTTTTAAGTGCCTATATTTAAGTAACAAATATTTCAGTGTTCGAACTTATTGAATTAAACAAATGAATCAAAAAGGAATAAAGCAAAAGCTGATGAAACCAAAATCCTTTCCTTTAATACAAAGCGTTATATTTTTGTAAAGGACTGCATTTGTTATCTAAAATATGGAAGAATTGATTATTGTTTCGAAGTGGATACAGTACTTATATGAGAAGAAATCTCATTCGTCCTTAATTTTTATCATACATTTTTTTAGTACACACGCATCTGAAATTTTTTTTTTGAATAGCTAGTCCTTTGACAGCTATTTAAATTCTGTTTTTTATTTTAATTATGAGATCTTTATTGATGTAACGCCACTTTTGGCACACACCTAAGCATCATCAGAATATATCAGAATACATAATGCATTTTTGAATAAATTCATTGAAAGTAATTTATTTTTCATAAAAGACAAAGTCGAAAATATTCTTATTGTATTAAAACACATGAAATTTATTAAAGAACGTGTCATTAAGAATTCAAAATTGCGTTGAACATCTTGCTAAATTTCGCCAAATCTGACACTTTTAGATAACGTTTAAATTGTTGTAACCTCTTATAGAACTGGTTCTTATCAGTTACGCTACCGGCTTGTAAACAAGACCATTGATTGACAGAGTTATGACCGTACAGAAATGTGCAGAAAGGAAAAATCATGCAACCCCTATCCCATTGTGCAGATGTGCTGTTGATATCTTTTGCCGGAAACATGTGCCCTATTCAGAACCACAATATAATCATCCCTTGTTCTCTTTATATAGTATATGGGGGAGAGATCGGTCAGACCAACATTTGTAGTCATCGATCACTCTTATTACTATTCCAGGCTTTAACTGAAATATCATAAATTAATTATTGGAATACTTTCAGGTGGGATTTGAAATCTGATGTATTTGCTGTATTCTTTTGGTCCAAACTCTGAATGCGTGCAGAGGTAGGGAATATGAAATGACATCCAATGAAGGGTTTCTTAATTTTTTCACCTTGGCGAGAAATCTTGGAACAAAAGAATTTATCCACTACCTCATTTTCATATGGAAATCATTTTTGCTATTTCGATTAATCAGTGATGTGATACATGAAAATAAAAAACTCCAAAGAAAATTGTTCAAAGTTAAACGAAAAAAGAAAGATTAATTTCAAACAGTTGTTTCTAAATCTTAATTATCTTAAAAGTGACAGATTTTAGAATTACTTTCTAATATTAATTGCAAATATTTATACTAATACAGTTTTAACGATCCTACTTTTATTAGTATATAATACTAAAAAGTATTATATAGTTTGCAGAAATATTACGAAGAATTTCTTATTTGTAGATTATTTAATTATAAATATTACGAAATGTGTAATGATTAGTTTCTAAAATTGAGTATCAAGTGGCGTCGCTTGCGTGGAATAGAAATTTAATTTATATAATTCATTTACCCTCCGAGTGGCTAGTTATTCTGACTATGGTTTCTCAAAAATTTATCTCTAATCGCCAAAAGATTAATTCAAAAAATATCAGCTTCACATGAGAGAGTGTTCGAAAAAGAAACGATAATTTTTCATCCCCTTCCTTCCCAGCCGCGGGGGTCCAATTACCCCAGTGGGGCGACTGGATTGTAATCTATGGGGCTTTCTTATGTTATCTTACTGACTGATTACTCCCCACCACCACCACGTCGCCGGTTACGTGGCCAGAGCGGACAGAGCGGAGCGGACATTCTTGCATCTATTGTGTTGTTTCCCTAATCAGTCGCATATCATCTATTGTGTAGTTTCGATCTTCGCACTTACTATAGAGATAAGCCGATACTTTTGAGAGAGAAGGCCTTTCTTATTTTCTCAATAGATGTTTGATCCTAATGAAGAGTGTATGTCATTTTATATTGTCGAAAAAATCTGAGACCAATTACCCCAGTGAGAAGACTGGATTGTAATCTATCTGGCTATCTTATCTTATCTTACTGACTGACCACTTCTGCCCCCCCCCTCTCTCTTCACACCCCATATTTTTTTATTTTTTTTTTTCGTATTAGTAATATGTATTTCCAAATCCGAATTCGTTTTTCGGAAAACTACCACATCTTGGAAAGGAAAAAAATATCATTATTACACAATTTTTTTTATTCCATTTTTACAAAAGACACTATGCTACAAGTTGTCTTTTCATTAAAAATATTATATAAAAACGAAGAAAAGCTTTAGGAATGTAAACTCGTTTTAATCATGCTACACGTTTACACTTTTTCTGCAAATAATATAAGTAATATTTAATGCAAATAAATATTTTTTTCGAACGTATATAAATTTTCATAGTGTGTGTCTCTTACACTTTATATTTTTTTTCTGGAGACTTAATTTAAGATATCTTTTACATTGAATGATGAAAATTTTACATCGTAATTATGAAGCCTCGCCGATTAATGTCGTTTCCATTTTATAGTGGAGCATATGCCTCGATCATTCTTTGGAGAACTTTTTAAAGCTGTATATCCAAACTTTTGGAATAAAAACATCTATATAAAAGCTTGAAAATATCATTTTAAAGGCGTTCCTACATTTAACAACAGTGGGATCTTTTAATTTTGAGCTCAACATTGAAAGGATTTTTTCAAAGCTAATTAAAAGGAAGGAAAAGGAATTTATTACTAAATTTTTAAAAAATTTCAAACTGATAGAATCAATTTTTAATGAGATATAAAGCGATATTAACTGTATTTCGCTCATAGCAGTTTTATTTATTTATTTATATTTAAGGGACGAAGTCATCTAAATATTGCCATGAAATAAAGCAAAAAGCTTTTGCAAAAATAATGAATTGTCCGCTTGTTTTTATTTTAAATATAGTTTTGTTTTTTAAACAGATTTTGTCTTGATATCTTTATGTCTGTTTTGAATCAAAATTGATTTGTCACTTTTAATATGGTTTTGTTTTTGAATCAAAAGTCACTTTTGGCAAGAAAACACTTTTCAGTGCTTCAACACAATATATCTTAGAATCTATCTTTTGTAAATATCATTTAACAGATAGGTGCATTTTTTTTTAAATTATGAATGCCAGAAAGTGTAAGTGTATACCCGGAAGTGTAAGAATCGAATGTTCTAAATTAAATAGTTTCATGTTTGCCATATTTCTCAATGAAACCAAGGCAAAACAGAATATAAACTGAAGTTAATGCTATAGGGAATGATAACAAGCAAATGTTTATATCAATTTAGCAACCTTCAAATTTGGTTTTACTAATTTTCATCTAAAATTTTCGCACTGCTTCTTTAAACATTTTTTTAATCGTTTCCTAATTCAAAGAATTAGGAGAAGTTAAAATACCTGTATTAGAATAATTTACTTATATTTAAATATGATTTGTTTGATTTATATTTTGTTCAAAAATCTGCAGATTATTTGTGTGCATCATTAATCACTTACAGGATACAATCCAGTATAAATTCGAAGTTAAATTTAAAAAAAGTGGTGAAAACTAAATGTGCATTTAGCATTATGTTTCAATTATCAAGCTGGAATTCATTTTACTACTATCATTACTCTCACAATACCTAATTTTTCATTTTCTTGAGAATCAATCACTAAAATATATGACTTTTTTTTTTCAAATTTTATTTTCACAAATTTTTGAAACTATTACTATGATATAACTTGAAATTGTAGAAAATTTTTTAGGGTTGATTGTTTTTTTCTTTCTTCGGATTCCTATTGATTAAATAGTATTTATAGTCATTTTTCGATACTATTGGTTTTTATTCCCAATAGAGCCGTATGTTCAAAACACAAAGCAAATATTTGTCTTAAACTTTTACCAGTTATTTCCTTCTATATAACATGCACTTAAATGGAATATCAAAAATTTAGCTCACATGAAAAAAATGCTTTTTCCAAATTCCCATCTATTTCAAATTTGTTCATGATCTTGTTTATTTATCATTACATTTAATAGCTCAGTTGATGGGACTTTATAATATAGATTCATTTTAAAGGGCTGTTATATACTTTTCCTCTAAGTTTAATAGTGTTTAAACTCGAAAATTTAATATAATCTTTATCTTGTAATATTTTAGGGTAAAACTCAGAGGCCAGTTTTGTACAAATTGGTCAACAGCTTAAAAGAATAAAATGACTTACTTATTTTTTCCTAGGGAAAAGTAGAATTTGATTGGACTATTTAAATTGAAAAAGTTTAAAAAGAATTTAATTTCTAATTTTTAAGAAAAAAACTTTTTTTTTAATATTGTTAAATATGATTAACACTATTAATAATTTTTGTAATGGTAATATTTGAAAAAAACTTCAATTTTTTTAATTATATATATCTTAGGTTATCATTTTTAAAAGAATATCTTTTTACAAGCAATTTTTGTGAACATTTTTGTGTTAACCCGATTTCCTCACGTTCTTTTTCTGAAATGATACCTGTAATAAAATGGTAAAATTCAATCCCATTTTATTAAATTACTTCAAATTCACTATGAATGAATTTCATCTTAAAGTATTTAGTATGAATAGCAAATGTTTACTCTTCTACTACCGTGATTCCCCGTTTCATTGTAATCTTCAACAAAGACATCAATTATCATTCTTTTATCAAAGAAAACCGTTTGCGGTACAGCTCACCTGCATGAATCCTGTGTTCTGCAACCATCTCTCCACCCTTACTCCTTAAATTATTTAACACTACATCACACAAGGGAAGGATATTGATGGTATATATAAAATAAGACATTTTTTTGCAAGGCCGTTCTCACAAATGCCTCTTTGCTATTAGATACTCTATTGTAGATGTATTTCTACAAATTTTCAACATGACTTTCATTGAACGCTAGATTATTCCAAATCAACTTATATGTTAGAAAAAGTGGAAAATTCTGTAATATCCTAAAAATATTCCGGATATAATAATACAAGAATGATATTTGATTTTGATGAAATTTCTACTTTAGTTATTTTAACCAATGTGACAATAAATCACAAAAATACATTAATTTTTAAAAATAAATTTTAATGAAACAGCATTAAAATTAATAAAATCAGTTCCATGTTCTACTTTCAAATATTCATACTCTCGTCCAACCTTTCTCATTGGAATGAAAATTTAATTATGTCAGCTATCACATTTTTCAAATAACTTTGAAAACTATTTTGTAGATGTAATGGATTTAATATTTTCTATTAACACTTCTACATATTTTCGGTTCGATTTATATTATTATGAGGAAAAAATAAAAAGATAGAAAATAGGAAATTTTCGATGTATCAAAATTTTAATAAGTTCTATTTAAATGAAAATTTCAGTTTTGATTTTTTTTTCTTTTTGAACATTTATTGTGTAAACAGCAAATACAAATAAAATTTGGCACCATTAGGTTCGATTGTTTTATTTCACTGATTTTTGAGTCTTTTTGCGGAAAATACGTCAACTTAAAAGCATTAAAATATTTCATCAAGAATTCTAAACAAAATTTTCTTCAACTAACTCTTCTAATTTTTTATAATACGTGAAAAAAAAGTGCCAGATGATTGCGAAAATTAATTAAGAGATATTTGCAAACAATACAAGTATATTTTGCAAGTCTACTTACCATTTTACTTGCTTTATTTCATTCAAAAGCTTATAAATAGTTAGTTTTTCAATTGAAATTACAAATAATCTGTCAGCGATTATATATAACTAGTTGTGGATCCCCATTTCCTTAAAATAAGATTTATTAAAATTGTTTTTAATTTTTTTCTTAAGTATTTCAGAGTGAATTACTGCGCCATAAGCATTATTAAAAAACACATTGAGTATTTATTATTTGTTCTTCATGAAATATTATAACACTACAGAGAAAAAAAAATATTGATATTTTAAAATTTTATTGGAATAAATTTCTTCTTAAATTCAATTTTCAAACTCATTGATATTTTAATAAATTTTAAATATAAAACGAAACCCCATTTCTTAATTAATGAACCAGGAAATTTCTTTTAATATTTTATTCAGTATTTTAAAAGGAAAAAAAAAAAAAAAGAGTAGAGAAAATCTTGCAACTTTTATGTCAAAATATAAATATGACAAAACTTCTTGAGATATTAAGAGATGCAGATTCTTTCCAAGTATTTTTACTATGGTTAAACTTTAAACTTTCTTTCAAAGTTGGGTTTTTTTAGTATTAAAAAAAAACAATTTGTTGTTGTTATTACTTTGAGATATTTAATTGACATATTTTACAAATGTTTAATCCCAATTTTTAAATAAGATATTCAAAAACATTTTGTTTTACTTTTGAAAATAAATACTTATAAAATTTTGCATCCATAATAATAATTTAAGAAAGATTTTCTTTCTTTCCGAAAGCATCCTTTCCCATTTAAATCGTTTATAAGATAAGGAACTCATTAGTCAGAGCAAATTAGTTCCATCCGGACTACCTGCTGTCTTTCCAATCCATCACTGCCAAAGACGTCATTAGAGGAGAAGGACGACAATGGCGAAAAAACCCCATCTTTTCCGATTTGGAAGGCAAAATCCAAAGTAGGAAAAAACTGTTTGCGCCAATCTTGAAGACAACCGAAGAGGGCGAAAGAACACGTTTCCGCCTGTCTTGAAATTAAATTGCTTTGCAGAAAAACAAGTCTCCGGCGCTTGGAAGGTTAAAATTGTGTTCCTTTACTGAAATGTAAGATTATCTGTTTCATCACCAACAAAAAACGCCTTCCTCGTATGTTTTGTTTGCATTAAAGCACTAACAAAATGATTTAATGCATTTTAAACTGCATCTGAATTAACCTAAATGACACTACTATTCTACATCACATTTTCCAAATTAACATAATGAACGCACAGTGGCGTATTAACTGGGGCAGCAGAGGGTTTAAATGCCTCTGATTTCAGGAAAAAAAAAGCATTAGTGCGCTTATGTCATTTATTAAATACAACCATTGAAAGTGATCTTCTCGAAACTTTCTTGCATATTTTCTAATAAAGAAGTTATCCTTTCCCTCGCAGAAAATTATGAATCCTTAGGGTAGGCCGTTAATGCTTCGAGTGCTCAAATATCTATTTTCAGAGTCCCGCTTATGAGAATCTTTGCAACCTTTTTTTCGACCGATTGAAAGCAAAAATTTGTGACAGTACAATTTTAGTAATAACATACCAATTCTGTTTTTTATTATTGAGTTTTTAAAGTTATCATGTTTGCATAAATGTGAAAGTACGATTTTAGCAGACAATAAATCCTTTGAAAGATTAGTTTAAAATTTACACTTTAAAAATTAAAACTGAGCACAAAATTTCATTAATTCCACTCGTTTTTGAATTATTGAGCTTACTTGAATATGAAAATACAAAATGACAGTGTGCACAGCTCCTTGATGAATTACGTTCAAAATTTGTCAAAAACCTACAATTCAGATTATGAATCTGTATATAAAGTTTTATTTATTTAGTTCTGTAACCTTTCTATCTTCTTATCTTCTCATATACAAAATATAAAATTTGCACTCGAGATTTTGATGAATCTTTTCATTTTAAAGCCCCACAAGTACGAAACACACATTGTCAGTCTATCCGTCTATCAGTGACAAAGATAACTAAAAAAGGTTTTGAGCTAAACTCATGAAATTTGGTATATGCTCTCTGCACCAAGTTTGTAGATTTCTATCAAATTTTGAGAGATTCATTTAGAGGAAATCTGTCTGTCTGGCTGTCCTAATATAAATGAACACGATAGGTACAAAAAAAGAGTTAGATGGATAAAATTTGGAACACAGATTTAACATCTTACGCTTGTAGATATTTATCCTTACAACCCCTTGACGCACCAAATCCACCAAAGAGTTGACTTTCGGTCAGTGTATATTTTCACAAGCAAGTAAACGCAATAATTCAAAGTCGCAGTGACTTAAATATATTAAATTTGATATGTGATTTTATGACTACAATTATAATTTTCTATGTCAACTTTTAATTCCGAAAGTCTAAAACCACATCTAAACACACAAATTAGATTTTAGGGTATCTATTACTAAATGCAAAGGATTAATCGTTCAAAAAACTCCAAAAATATCACATGTTAGATTCAATTAAATTGCTGTTCACGACAAAGATCAATATTTCGTAACTATTGTTCGCCAATGCTCTCCAAGACATTCGTGATCAGCCTATAGCCGCAATTTCATCTGGTGATACATTTATTAAAGAATATGCAAGAATGTTTCTGGGAGATCACTGCAATCGATTCTTCTTTACTTCTCATATTTTTTTTATTTTCTTCATTTTCTCATTTAAAGAGAAAGTATTAAAATTTTCAAACAAATCGAATTCCATATTTTGAGGAATTTTCACGTTTCACACCTCCAAGTGTCCGGAAAAAATTGTTTTAAAGATGTTTATCTGTCGGGAAACAAGGCAACGCAAAAACAGTTTTTAGATGGTCTTGACAAAAAATTTGTAGATCTCTATTAAATTTCAAATCCCATTTGATAAAAATCCAGTCTGAGTTTCTTCTGTTCGGTTATCCAAGTATAAGAAAAACTGATAACTACAAAATGATCTAATGCTTTGAATTTTAACGATCGTAATTTTAGGCAATTTCAGTACTATTCCACTTACGAAGAAATCTTTAAAAAATGGATGAATTCAGTATACTATATAGAACAATCAATGCCTTATTTATAAAAAATAGAATAAATTAAAAGCGAGTGCATTTTTTGATAAAACCGCTATCAAAAATGAATACATAAATCTATTCGTAATTGTCTGCATTATGTACAAATGTTATATAACGTAAATTTACCTTTAAAGCTTAGTATCTATCTTTATAATGTCTAAATAATTGACTTCCTAATATCTGCAATAACAATTATATATTGAAATAATTAGTTTTTGTACTGCGCACTTTATTTTTTAACCATATAGTGAATAAAATATGTTTTCACAAATACGGTAGGATTTAAGTTAAATTATTAAATAGAGAAGTTTGTTAAAGTTACTTTAAAGAAAAAGGAATTTATACTTTGTAATCGTGACCAGCTCACGAAGACAATACTCGAACCTGTCTAATGCTCCCCATGGTTCGCCACTAGATCGAAACACGATTCTCTTATACTTTTTGCCTGTATCTTCTTTCTGATCTTATTAAAACTTATTTTCAACACTGCGAAAAGAATTTGCTTGTGCTTCATTCAGATCTTCTTCATAAATTTACATTATTTTTGAAATTAGATTGTTATTTTCGATTCCCTCGATTAAAATTTCTTATGCTATTCATTTTAAGTTTTCATTTATTCGTTTGTCTTTAGAATAAATCATTATTGCTTATAGACTAATCTTATCAATAATGTAATTTATGTGATTCGAGATATATATATTTACAATTATTATTTAGAGATTTATATTTAAAACAGCAGTGTGAACTATCTAATAAGGAATTTAAAATAATTTATCTTTGAATATATGAATGAAAAGAGGATTTTAAGTTTACTCAAAGCAGAATTGTATTTTTCTAACAGCAAACGTAATTTTTCCTATTTCGCTATCAACTAATTGTCAGTAAAAATTTCACTTTGATATCGACTTGAGATATGAATTTTCATGTTTCTTTAAAGGTTCTTATCATATTTATATTAAACTCGCCGATATGCATAATAAAATATTATATTCTTTTATTGTTGCTAAAAATGCCATTGATCGTTAATTAATGATTTATATGCAAGTCCATCCCCCGTCAATTTTTTTATAAAAAATTTAATCCGGAGTAGCTTTTTTAGAAATAATTTTTCATTTGAAAGAAAACCATTTTATATTTTTGAAAATTATTTGAACAAAAGATTTTTTTTTCTATCTTTAGAAACCGGGAGAAGCAATTGTAATGTTCTTGAGCAGTTTTACGGTTCTTTTAAAATACTAAATGCCATTCATATTACTATTCAAATTATCTAATTATAATTATGCTTGAAAGGAGATTGTTTACATTTTTTTCTGATCCTCTCTTCCAGCCTCGTTCAAAGTAGAGGATTATTTCTTAACTGTGTGTCTGCTTGGTACGAAGCAAAGACTTACTGGTCAGTAATTATTTATTTCGATAACCTCGATAATAAAGATTGTGATGAGTAGAGCTTTTAATTTATTTATTAACTAAACCCTTATTTTCAGAATACCATAAAAGATTTTTTTGAAACAAATAGAAGCTTCAATTTTTAATAGAATGATTTTTAAGTAATTATTGAAACAATGTTTTTTTTTTTTTTTTTTGTTTGTTTGTTTGTTTCTCAGCAAAAAAATTAGTTAGCTCTAAGTCGAAAAATAGATCTTAAAGAGCAACAGATTTCATGATTTTATTTAAATATTCCATTCTTCGAAGCGGTTTTAAATAAGGTTTCAAAATTTTTTCATTTCAGTATTTCTTGTTTAATAGAATGTTGTACATATGTCAGTCTAATGAGATTCGTTTCCAAAGTAGAAAATCCTTCTCTTATTTTAATCTAGAAATAAAAAGCACACCAGGTTAAGTTTTTAAATTTACTACCTTGGAATTCAACTCCATTTCGCTATTTGATCTTGCACATCTAATCTCGACCCACTCTATTCCATTCATCACAAATGTTGGAGTCTCTTGTTATTTAGTTTTTCTTCTTTAAACTATAAACAGAATAAAAAGTTATAAATTTCGAAAATTCAATGTGTAATTATAATTCATTGTATAAAATAACAAATTTCAACTAAAAATTCTAAAAACATAAATCTATAATATTTTTTTTTGCTTTCATTTATTCATTATTTTTAATTATTTAAGAATGTGAATTCAAGTTCCCAAACTGAAATTATGATGAAACTTACAAAGTGTTCATTTAACAATATTTGGTGAAAAAGATAAAAGAATAATTCCTGATCACTTAAATTGATTCCATTCCCCAAAAGCTTTCACGATTGAATTAAATAAAGTAATAATTTTAAAGCTATTTATTTTCGAGTTAATAATAAGATATTATGCTACAGGAATATTACATAATATTAAGATATATTGCTAAGATTCATTTAACGTTATTTTATACATGGTTTATGACTTTCCAAAACTTTTGTTGCCACTTCAAATGTTGATAACACTTTTCCGCTAACTATTATTCTCTTTTAAGCATTTATTTTTGAGGTACATTTATTCTTCTAGAACAAACATCCTGTAAAAAAAAATTGAACTATATTTGACTCTTTAAAATTTATAGCTGCAAGTAAAATAGGAAAAATCTCATTTTCTGGGGGAATTATAATGGCTACGTGGTACTTAAATTGATTTTCATATCACACATTTTTTTCAATTTCTCGCCAAACAGCAATAAAAAGAATTTGTGGCAAACATTCTTAATGTTTATGCAGCTTTAAGGAAGATGTTTGGCTTATGATTGGATGAAGCTCTTTTATAATAGTAGAGTAACCTGAGATGTACCTTGCCATTGGTCCAATGCAGACCATTCTTTGAGTCCTTATTATTTGACCGACTCATCACTATTTATAACAGTCCCGCAGAAAATCTTTTAGCAGTGTTACGTGCTTTTATATATATGTGAATTGTGTTGACTGTTGGAAAAATAAGTCTAACATCTGTATTCTAAAATTTGCTTTCTGCACAGATTTCTTCTTGAATATAAGTTTACGTATACTATATTGACAAAAGTGCTTCTGCCTCTTAACGATATAATGGAACTTTTGCGTAGTACAATCTCCTACAAGTGTATATAATCATCTGTAACCAAGACTGATTATCGTTAAAATTTTAGTGTAATTATTTTGTAGTTAATTCATCTGAAGAAATATGAGTGTTGATGCATATGCACCGACTGCAGAGACATTAACATTTCTGGACCCCGAGGATTCAAATGATTTATTAGGTGCGGACACTCAGGGGTCCGATTTTGAATTTACAGATTTTTCGTTGGCTTCCCAAACCCAGGCTTCTCAACTAGATCAGACTCAGAGTCAGTCTACAAGAAGTCAGGTAACTCATTTTATTTGATATTTTTTTAAATACAATTTCTGGTTAGGCTTAGATATGTGTTTATTTAACCCATCAAGCATATTCTTTCAAATCGATGATATTCTTAACTACTTTATTTTGTATTCCTTGATATTAAGAGTAATCTTGCTTTTTAAGTAACACGTGTTTGACTAGTAGATTTTTAGGGTTTGCACTCTGAGATTTGTAAAATTTGAGTGTATTTTTCTGAATGTGTGCAGAAATCATGCTTTCCAGAATAAAGCAAAATTGTTGAGGTTTTATTTTTTCGTATCAATCATAAAATTTATATTAATTTACAATGAATTTATTTCAAATTTTCTAACCTGATGCATAGTTTAATTATTCATATAGTTATCTCTGCAAAGCTAGGTCAGAATTTTATATCTGCTAATCATATAATATTGATTTTATTTTAACATTTTTTTTAAAGATGCTAATGCTAATTTAATTAGTCTTTGATGCCTTAAAAAAACACTTACTTATGAAATAAAATTGCAGTTATTGATGTTTGCACTATTTTATTTTCTGTAACATCATAAGTTTTCTTCTAATTTGTTAACATGAACTGTTTATGTAAAATGTTAATGATTAAAGTGTGTAATTTGAAGAGATTACTTATTGTGCTAAATAATTTCTCTGGCACATGGCATTATATTTAAAGTAAGAAAGTGATGAATTTTTCTTTTCCATGGAGGGAAAAATAAATTTCAACTTTACTTGCAAAGTGTTGAAACTTGCATAAATCTAAATAAATGCGTAGCAAAATAATGGAGTATAAAAAATCACCATTTATATTTTATTTATGTTATGTTATTTCTTATTGATAAGAACAAAATAAATATCTTGGTACATTTTAGGATTTTTTTCCCCACCAATTGCAAGAATTTTGAAAGAAAATTGAAAAATAAATAAAAATTAAAAATAATGTATAAAATGTTTAGTAAAGAGAATAATAAAAACATATTGTATGATGGTACTTGTGTATTAATTACTTGCCATTGATGAACTTTTAGCCTAGCTACATGTAATTGGTGAATGTAGTCGAAGAACTAATATGATATTATTGATGATTAATTGCTGGCATATGATAACTATGCAAGTACTTATATTAACCAATATTTATGATTGAATATAGGAAAATCATTTAAAATGTAAAATTAATGCAGAAAATTTAATAATTTTTTTTAAATCCTTGCAATTTTATCAATTTACTCTTTATTCATATGATGAATTGATATGATGAAAAATGGCATAAGGTGAGCTATAGTAGTTCATTAACTAATCATTAAGGGGAAAATAATTATTAGTTTTGCATGATACTAAGATATAATCTTAATTCATTTGATAAATTAATATGATAAAAAATGTCTTAAGATTAGCTTTGTTAGTAATTTATAGGTTAATTATTAACTGAATTGGTTTAATGGACATTTAGCGCAATTTAGATTCTAAAAGTTTTATAAACTGGTGGTATATTGTCATTTTGTTTATCACATTACTGTGAAGAGAGGGTTAGTTTTGTGCAATGCTAAGATATATAAATGGCATAACGTAAGCTTTATTGGTATTTTATAGGTTAATTTTTAGCTGAATTCTTTAAATACCTTGAATTTTAGAGCAATTTGGATATAGAAATTTTAACAAACTGGAACTACATTGCCAATTATTTTAAAGCACAGTAATGAAAAAAGAATGATTAGTTTTACATGATACTGTAGATTAATTTTATTCAATAATTATAGTTACATGAAGCAATTATTGGCTGATCTGTTTCCATTTGTATTGATCACATTGGAACTTCTGCTCCTTTTTCCTTATTTTTATGAAATATTATTTCTTCATGTACACATTTCAGTAGTTAATTATAATTCTAGCCATCAATTAGTTGAAGTAATTAAAGGTTATTATGAATTAGAATACTAGAATAGTATTATTTGCATGGAACATTTGGAAGTATTGCCTTTTTCACTAAAAGAAACTCTTCCAAATTTAATATATTTTATATCAATAGAGTTAGACATGGTGAAAGTTATAAAGAAGTAGCAGATGGAAGAGGTTCTTTTCATTGAACATTGCTAATTAATTGCCAAATTTAATGATTTGTATATGTAATGTTTTATATGTAAATGTGATTAATCCAGTGATTATTCATAATCAGTAAACTTATTCGTAAATATGAATAAACATTGATAATAATACATAATCACCAGTTTATTACATTTGCTGTAAGATATATATCTCTAATTCATCACTATATTGCCAACCATGCATAATATTTCACCACATCCTTTTAGAATCAAACTTTGTCTTTATTTCTCATTAAAAGTATTTGAAAGTAACATTTAAATGGCCCTTAAATTATGATTGAATTTTGCAATATCTACACAAAAAGTGAAGGAGAATAAAAATAGGTTGGAAGATGGAAAGAAAAATGAAGTTAAAAAAATATTGTATATTTTATAAAAAAGAAATAATCAGCCCGAAAAAAGTATTAGGAAAGCAAGATGAATAAAACTTTATTCAACCAAATAAAAAATATTAAAATTATAATATTACAAAATGAATCTTGTCTTTAAATCCTACAAGTTGAAAATACATGTTACTGAAATAGTTTTCTTAAACTTAAAAATTAAAGTATAATTAGTGTTATATTTTTTCACATATTTTCAATTCAAAAAGTATTCAGATACTTTTTTATTAACAACAACAACAAAATAACTTTTACTGCTTGAAAATATAGAATAAGATTAAGGTAAGAAAGGGTTAGTACTTTAATGACTATTGGACAATGATAGAGAAACCATAGCTGACAAGTATTGGATGTGCATTTTGGATTGTTGTCTTGATAGAATTTAAAATTGGTTGACAGCACTTTGCTGTATATTTCTTTTAAGAATGTTCTAACTAACCATATATGATGAATTTGTTACCAATACATTCTAGATTTTGTTTTGTTTTGTTTTAAAGTGATTTATGCACCCCAGACAAGTTGGCCATGTTCATTGTAGTAAGATGTTAAGCTCAGTGTTACATTTCCTCTATCCATTTTGATTTCCATTTGAACCAAAGACTTTTATTTTTATCAAAAGGGAATGGAAAAAAAAAAAAAGGAAACAAATTTCCAAAACTGTTATTTAAAAAAAATGGCATCTAGAGAATTTCAATTTCTCCTTCTGGTTCACTTTACTAATTTCCTTCTAACAACTTAAGCATGCTTCAATTTTGTTACTTAAGGTTTGGAGATAAGATATTTTGTTGGAATGTTTTCTATCTTCTAGCATTAATTGAACTATAGTTATCTTCAGGTTGAAAGTGATTTTTTTTTTCTTTTAACATACCACTTCTGCTCACGAGATATGAAAAATGCAGGCCATTGTGTATGTTTTATTTTCTACAGAACCCGTTTTCTTGTATTTAGAAATTATACTAAATATTGTTGATATATTTATTTATAAGTTTTTGAATAGTTTCCCCACCTTTTATTTTGATCTATAATGAATTTTTAATTTCAATTCTAATTTTGAGTTTTTATTTTATCCATGTTTGCATTACAAAATACTTACTGATTTTTGTTATTGGGAAAATCAAATCAAAGGGTTGCCATACCTTAAATCAAGTGAGCATTTAATTTCTTTTGATTTATTACTAAAATATTTCAGTTTCTCACGTTGTGTGAATACTTTTTTTTGACATTTATTATTTTACTTTTTTTATGTCTTTTCTTACTTTATTGGTAGTGAAAGATGTAAATGTTGAATAATTATTTTATTCAGCTTCTTTTTTTTAATTATGTCTAATACTATTTTATAAATTATAAAAAATAATTATTTCCAAAAATAACTTGCAATTGATTTCATTCCTCCCCACTCCCTGTTAAAGTATCTGAATACTTTTTTATGTTACTTAATACAGTATTAGTGTTTTCAGAAATGCTCTTATAGGGACATAAAAAATAATAAATTTTCTTATTATAGCCATGAACATATCATTAATTTTCATAAAATAATAAATTCAGACATTTGTGTCCATTGACTAATAATTATTATATTTTGTAGTTGAATGGTCCTGATTTATCCTTGCCAAATGGATTAGACAGAGATGTATGTACTGCAACCCAAGGTCTTGGAGAGTTAACTTTCCAAGAAGAAGAAGAAGATCAATACTATACCAAAGACTTACCTGAACATGCTTGCAAGTAAGTTGATAATATTTTCTGTTAGCTTTTTATTCACTTTCTAAAACTGTGAAATTTCTGTTCCATTGTAGTAATTTTTATATCTTTTCCGAAATTGAATTCATTCTGAACATTGCTTTAATATGATCATCATGATGCATTATAGTTTTTTTTATGAATTTATAATTTTGTTTAGATACTGTGGTATTCATGATCCTAGTTGTGTTGTTCAGTGCAATGTTTGCAAACGATGGTTTTGTAATGGTAGAGGAAATACATCGGGAAGGTAGGTATTTTTTAATTTAATTTTTTTTTCATAATAATTGTTTTTTGTTTTTCTAATTTTTGATTTCTTTTAGCCATATCATTAATCATCTTGTACGAGCCAAGCATAAGGAAGTAACTCTTCACAAAGATGGGCCTTTAGGGGAAACAGTATTGGAATGTTATAGCTGCGGCTGTAGAAATGTTTTTGTTCTTGGATTTATTCCTGCCAAAGCCGACTCGGTTGTTGTTTTATTGTGTCGCCAGCCATGTGCAGCTCAGAGCAGCTTGAAAGATATGAATTGGTTTGTATTGTTTTAGTTTACATCTATTATTTACTTTAAGTATTTTGTGGTCTATTCAGCATGATTTTGATCCTACATAAATCTTGTTTATGATGCAGCAATATTTATTGCTTAAATTTTTAATGAGTTTTGAACAAAATTTTAGTTCATTGATAGGCAAATTGCAATCTGGGATTGACACAATGTGTTTAGAGATTTTGTCTAGCCTGCTGCATATTTTTAAATCTTGTAGCTATTAGAAATATTTTAATTATAGGAAAATGTAGCTTTTTAGAAATGCAATCGGTTTCATTTATCATATTAGTATTAAAGGATTTTAAAAATTATTTTTAGTTCTTAGTGAATTTTATCATATTATCTTACTGAAGTTTTTTGCTTTTTATTATCTTTTTAACCCACTCCTCAAAAACATTTGGCTCTTCTATATTAATCTAGTGATATCTATTTCAATTTTGTTACAACTTCTTTGAATTGTCAGTAGAGATACTTTAATCCATCTTAGCAATATTTTTTATACAAAAGTTTGGATATATTAATTAAAATTTATTTACAATTTATTTCTGATTGAAATTATTTAACCTTTATATTTTTTTGGGGGGAAAAAAACAACCGATAAATGAGAACTCAAAAATTTTAATTTAAAGCCATAAATTTTCAATCATCATTTTGTTTTTGAAATGTTCTTTTTAAAAATTCCATCCATTTGAAAATTGCTTGTTGGGTGAATCTCGTCAAACTTTAGTTCTTGTAAAAATTTTTTTAATTAATTTTCAAAAAAAAAAGTTTTTAAAACTTTTCCTTAAATCTTCAGATTCTACCATTTTTTTAAAAATGAGTTTTGCTTCTATTTTTGTTACTGTTATTTTTTTCTTCATGAAATCTCTCTATATATTTTCCCTGCTTGACAAAGCAATACATAACTTAAACCATTGAAGTTAAGAACATTAAGTTTGACAGCAAATTGTTTCTTGGGTATTAGAGAAAATAATGGACTTTAAAAAAAATTTTTAACCAGAAGTTTATCAAAATTTTTAAAAATGTTTCTATTTTAATAACAAAGCATATTATTGTAATATTTTAAAAAATTGCAATTATTCGTATCTGTTCAAGAATTTTTTTTGGTGTGTCTATTTTACCCAGTTGTTATAGATTTTGCATGTTATTTGCTAGTTTTTATCTATATAAACCTTTCTTAATTGCTGAAAAGTTGTTAAAAAGATGAGTACAAATCTTCTCCTTGTGTTTTTAACAATCTTTAATAGGGATCCTGACCAATGGAAACCTCTTATTAGTGATCGAAGTTTCTTGGCATGGTTGGTTAAAATACCTCAGGAACAAGAACAGTTGCGGGCACGTCAAGTTAGTGCTGCTCAAATTAATAAGCTGGAAGAGTTGTGGAAGGTATGAAATAAAATTATTCAGTTTAACTCTATTTCTATATTAGCTTTAAGTCTGCTAATGCATAACCTGTTTTCAAAGAATTTAAATTTTCTATTTTAAAACCAAATAGGTGAATATTTCTAAGTTGCTGTTATTAAAAATAAATAATAATTTGAAATACAATAACTATGTATTTAATAATTGGCTATATTGAATACATTCTTTTGGGGAAAAAATTCTTTTAACTATTTGTTATTTATAATGAAAGGAAAAATATGCTTGTTGAATAATCTTTTTATCTTTATTTTATTGAGTTTTTATATAAATTGCTTTTATGAATTTGGTTTTTAAGAATTAATGGTATTTTGCAGGATAATGTTGATGCATCATTTGAAGACTTGGAAAAACCTGGAGTTGATGAAGAACCGCAACAAGTCCTTTTAAGGTATTATCTTATCAAATATTTTATATAAATGGCTAGCTGAAGATATATTTAAGAATTTTTATTTACATATTTCATTTAATTTTTAATATTAAAATAAAAATGTTGTTGTAAGTAATATTGTATTTTTAAATTTTGAATTGTTTTATTGCTCTTATTTTGAATTCTGTTCTGTTCTGTTATGAAAAGCATGGCTTTAATTCAATATTTATATTTTATCAATTATTCAATATTTATATTTAATCAATTATTCAATGTTTATATTTAATATCAATATTTTCTTATATTGGTTCTTGAAAATAATCCTTAGATATGAGGATGGTTATCAATATCAAAATATTTTTGGGCCTCTTGTGAAGATGGAAGCCGATTATGATAAAAAGCTTAAGGAGTCTCAAACTCAGGATAACATTGAAGTCCGTTGGGATATTGGTTTAAACAAAAAGATGATAGCATATTTTACAATTGCTAAGTCTGATACAGGTTAGTTTTATATATATATATATCTATACTTTAAGTAATATACATATATATAATATATATTATCAAACTTATAAATGTTTTATATTGATTTATTTGTGTATTAATATATTTTCAGATATGAGATTAATGCATGGTGATGAGTTAAGACTTCGCTATCTGGGAGAATTGCATAAACCTTGGTTTGGTGTGGGACATGTTATTAAAATTCCTGATAGTATCCTTTGTATATTTTTTTAATGTAAATCAACAGAAATTAATGACATGAAATTCACGTATTTTTATTATAACCACTTTATATGCATCCTATTATATTTTTTAAAAGGTTGTATTCTGTTCAAATGATCTTTTCTTTCACAGTAATTTAATTTTAATTTAAATATTGGTGATTTTATTTCTTATATTTTTTTAATCTTTAACACAGATTATTTAATCATAAAAAAAGGAAAAATTAAAAATTCAAACATTGAATTGGTTCTTCACTTTCTTTTTAGTTCTTTAAATTGATAGAAATTATGGAACTATGTTAAATTAAAGTGGTGATAGTTTATTGTGATAAAAAAATGTGTTTGGTTTGTTTCTTAATGTGTTCATCAGACTATAGTGAAGAAGTTGGAATAGAAATGAAGTTAAACTCGAATGTACCTTCCGAATGTACTTCCAATTTTGTTGTCGATTTTGTGTGGAAGTCTACATCGTTTGATAGGTAATAATTATTTATTTTATAATTTCTTAAAAATAAATATTATTTTAGGGAAACTAATAGTTATCTATTTCTGTTGTATTGAAATAAAAACCTTTCTGTTTGGAAAAACTATCTTTAAAATCAGCAAATTCAAAGTAAATAAATAAGTCTGTCATATTTCAATTTTCTATTTTTAAAAGAATTATCAATCACTCAAAGTTAGGGGAGAGGAAAACCCTCATAAATGTGCAAAATGAAAAAAGTAAAACCAAAGTGAATTTTTGTGATTGAATAAAATATAGATTGTTTTATTTTTGAATTTTTAACACCTTAAAAATGCTTAACCTCTTGCTTACGGCTGGTACAACAGTTGTACCAGATTTATTTTTACCTTTCCTTACGGCGCGGTACAACAGTTGTATCAGTAACGAGTTTGAATTTCGTTCCCCCACTTGAACATTCCAGCTGAACCCTAATTGCCTTGTAAAATCGCTTCCCTTTTGTGTCACACCCCTTAGGGTCAGGAGATTTCCTCAAGCAGGTGTTATTATCACTTGTTGGCACTAATGAGTCTTGTGAACCCTGCTTTGGCATCATTTTTTTAAAGTAACATTTCTAAGAGGTATGGAATGAGTTTGCATAGTTTCATTTGTGGGAAATACTCATTGAAAACCTTTATCTTTTGCCCTGTTTCTTAATTTTTTAACTTTATAAATTCCTTAATATTTTAACTTAATATAATTTTGTAACTTTATGATAATATATGGTTATAGTTGGACCCATTTATTTGTCTAAATATTTGAACCAAGAATTTACTTGAAACAATTCACTAATCACTTGAACAAAAAGAATTTCTGACGGAATAGTATTAAGGTAATCGGCACCCTAGACAAATTGTTACTTCTTCACTCCCATTCGTCACAAATGATGCAGAAAAACTAAATGGAACCTCGGTTTTTTTTTTCACTCTGTCATTATATTTTACATTGAAAAGTGACAAAACACTTTCATGCTTACCCCTCCCCCTTTTACTGGAGGCTTGGGCATATATGTATACTTCCCAGCCACTATGTATTGGTCTAACACAATATTAAAACGACCTACCGTTTTTTCCAGCTTTAAATTTTAATACTTGAACTGGATATATTCCTGCTAAAAATACATTTTGGTTTTGATTTTTAAGTAAGCTGCCGGTTTTACCATTAATTTTTATAATTTATGAAATCTATTGATTTAATAATTTATAATTAATCATTCATTAAAAGTTATAATTCTACTTTTAAAATATTGAAGGAGGTTGTTAAAATCTATCAAAAATAATGATTATTAGTTCTATATCAGAAGAAAAATATTAAAATCTTTATACCTTCATTTCAATTCACTGAGGCACTTAATTTATTCTAGAAATATTTGTATTGAAATGAAATAATGTAGCTGTCTAAAAAAGTCAGGAATTCTAGATTTAATTTTAAGCATTTCTGAAAGATAATCTAAATCAGCTACTAGTAAAACTTGTATTTAATAACGAATGCTGATCATTTAGAATGCCAGATATATTGTTTCAAGTTTTTTTTAAAGTTTTTTGTTAACTACTTTTCAGCGCAATGTAATCTTAAGTATCGAATTCTAAATAAACCATATCTAATCTTATTTTTAAAATTTAATTGTCTTTAATCTGGTGATTACCTACGTGTTAGTGAACTTTTCTGCAGAAAAATAATTTTTTGTTATAATTCAGGTATTTATTGCCTGCAAAATTGAGCATATTTTTCAAAAATACTACACTGCAAAGAATAATTGAAATTATCAGCAAAAAAAAAAAAAAAAAAAAATCACCATTATAAATTGTAAGAATCGACAATAGAATAGGAAAACGTTACTAGTAATTATATTAAAAACCATTCAAACTATGTTAGGAATAAAAATTATATTCGATTTCTATGGGAGCAATATAATATTATAAAATCTTTTAAAGATTTTTTTAATTTACAAAACAGCAGATAATTGTTATCTGCGTGATGTGCGAAGAGATGTGAATACCTTTAAAAAGAACATATAAATAATTAGGATATTTTATGCATTATATATAAATCGTTACATTTTATTAAAATTGATGAGTTAAAATTATAAAAATAAAATAAAATTCAAAATGATGTGTTCAAACATTGTCAGCTAAATTAACAGCTTCAGTAATGCTTGAGAAATTGATTTAATTTTAAATATAATTGAAAAATTTTGAAAGTATTGTTTAATGTACTAAACTATTCAGCAGATATCGTATTTGCAATTTATTTATTATTGCAAGTTCTCCTACAGAATTGCTGTAATAATTTTTAGGGAAAAAAATAAAATTGAGATTAAAAGCCTTCTCTAGGATTCGGACGAGGCGAAACTGCAAAAAAAAAAAAGCAACCTGCTTACTAAGGAGGGGACAGATGACCCATTAACTCTACGGGTGGTTGAAATCGAAGAGGTTATTTTCAACAAATGCCTTTAAAAGAAGGGGAAAGCATCTTCTAGTTTCTCTCACTGAATGCCCGCATTCAAAGTAACTTTTTCGAATTTGGGTTGCCGAAGCTTAAAGGTTAATTTTCTAGAAAAATGCTTAATTTTCTATTTAAAGCACCAGGCATTAAATATGATAAATTGAAAACATGGTCATAAAGCTCTTTTGATCCCTTTTGTATGGATGAATGTAAAATAAAATGTTCTTGCAGGACAGGACTAATAAATTCTGACTGTCTGTTGTATTTTCCCTCCCTAATCCTAATGTGCATCATATTTCAGGAAAATGTATACAATTAAAAATACACAATAAAAAGTATTCTTTGCATATAAATGAAACAATTTTTAAATATGTGACCATAAATATTAGTGTTTTCAATCATGTTTTAAAAAATTAATCAAAAATACTTGTTATTTGATACCAAAAAGAAAAAATATAACCCATTTTATTATATTCAACACCCAGTAACACCAGGCTTTTGTTGTAAAATATTAAAATATAAGAAAAAAATATTTAGTTAATATTTATTATTAGTATTTCATTAAGTTTATAATGATTAATGCTTCAAAACTGCAAAAAAAAAAAAAAAAAAAAAAATCAAAACAAAAATGGTGTAGATACCAATATTGTATAATTTATATTCATAGGCAATATTGCATTCCTGTATTTTTCTTCAATCAAACAATGTATTTCTAAGTTTTTAATTACCTATTTTACCTTAAATAATTTAATATATTTTAAAATCATCAGAAAAATCCACAGATCGATCATAATAAATTTACATACTCCCATATTACAAAACTTTTTTTGAGTAAAATTTGTGAAGATTGAAGAAGATATGAATTTGAATGTTTTTGGATAGCTTATTACCGTACTAAATTTTGGTATAAGTTAATATTTTTATAATTTATTTTATAGGATGCAGTCTGCATTGCGTAAGTTTGCTGTGGATGAAACATCGGTTTCAGCATATATTTATCATAAATTGCTGGGACATGAAGTTGAAGATGTTGTTATGCGAAATCAATTACCTAAACATTTCTCGGCACCTAATCTTCCAGAGTTGAATAGATCACAAATATTTGCTGTTAAGCATGCTATGCAAAGACCACTGTCACTAATTCAAGTAAGTATATTTTATTTCGGCTCTGAATTACTGCTCGGCATTAGTTAAAAAATAAATAAGGGGAGAGAAAAATTTTGCAGAGTTTTTCTATCTTAATTGTATGGTAATGGAGTAACATGAATACTAGAATATTTTACTTATAATTGGATCAATTATGAAAATTAAGAATAATAGTTAAACAATCTGCTTATTTTCAATGAAATGTTGGTTTTTCTTTTGTTTCTTACATAATGCTCATTTTATCTTTTTGTAACATACTATTTTGAGTATTTTCTGTATAAGAATGTTTTTTAATGCTTCATTTGTCATTTCACCTCTGTGATTTAATTCAGTTTGCTCATTTTTATATTCCATTTAATTGAAATGATAAGATAGATATTTACTGCGTTAAACTGTTGTTAATGCAGTAATGCTTTTCTTTGCAAAAATTTCTTTTATTTCCTCTTTTGCTGAACTTAGTCTTGATAGAAACAGTATTTTTTTTTGTTTTTTGTTTATGGTTGATACAACTGTTGTGCATAAATATTTTTTCACCTGCTTATAGGATGGTACAGTTGTGTACCAGTAATAAATTGGAATTCAATCTCCCATTTTTTTTGTAAATTTTCAGTTCTTCCTAACTGTCCCATAAAATTTCTTATATGTTATACTGCAATGCATGGTATCCAGAGATTGTGGACTAACAGAGATCACTACTGAATTTTTGAACCCATAATACTGTGAATGGTTAAAATTGAAAAGGCTCTTTTTAACAAACATTGTTGAAAGAATGGAAAGCACCATCAAATTTTTCTCTTAGAAGACCTGCATTTAGTAAAACGTTTTGAAATTCAATTCTTGAAAGCAAAAGATTAAGAGATACTTTTGCCTAGTTAATAGTCTAGAAATAGATAATTTTCTTGCCTAGTTAATAGTCTAGAAATAGATAATTTTCAAGTAACTGAGTGTTAAAAAACATTCTCAAGTGGTTGTTATACCTAGATAAATTGTTAGCTTCTTCCAATATGAAACAAAGTTAACAATTAGTATTAAATTTATAAATTGATACTTTTATTAGTTGACAATATTCAATTAAGTACATATATAGAGCCTTTACTTGAATGTTGAATATTCAATTGTTTACTTTTAAATAGGGACCACCAGGTACTGGAAAAACTGTTACATCAGCTACAATTGTGTATCATTTAGTGCGCCAGAATAATGGTCCAGTTCTAGTCTGTGCTCCTAGTAATATTGCCGTAGATCAGCTGACCGAGAAAATACATCGAACTGGGTTAAAGGTAAACTGTATTTTTATTATTTAATTAAACTGATGTACTTGAAAAAAACTTGATTAAAAATTGTAGAAATATACTTAAAAAAATTTCACTTAATCTCTTTCTCTATGGGCAGTCTCAGTGCATTTAGAAGAAATATATATATATTACAAAATGGCTGTCAGTTAAAAATCACTTTATAAAAGATATTACCCTTCTTCTTCAGGTAATTGGAAACTATGAGTCAACTTTATAAAAGCTTTTTTTTAAAAAAAATTAAACAATGAAAGTAATTTTATTTAGAAGTATGTCATAATGGATATATCACAATAATATATCTTCTTATATTTCAAGCTCTTTCTAGAAACACATTTTAAATTATTGCATTAAAAATAAGTTTTAATTCAATGATTCTAAGCTGAAAAATAAATGTATTATATAAAATAAACGTGCATTAAGGTTGAGCCTTATTATTCCCATTGTCCTATATTAGAATATATATTAGGCATTTTGCACACAAGTGTAAAAAGCTTTGTAATCATAAACTGTATAGAATCGTTCTAACGTTCACATTAATGCATTTAATAAAAATTATGTGTTCTATTGTATTTTTTTAGGTATATACTTATTCAACGTTATTCTTTATATACTTATCTTATACTTATTCCTCTTTAAATGATATATTATTCACATGCATTGTCTTTGTTGTCAAATTATCCATCTTGGTTCACATGAATTTTCAGTTAATTCAACCTTCTGCCTGATTTTTAAGTCTTACTTTGTAGAAAGCAACATGCAATCTATCTACTGGTGACACTTTACTAGCAGGGTGGTGATAGAACAGGGATACCAGGAAATTTTATCAATCTGGGAAATTTTGGGAAGTTTATAAAAATATCTATGAATAGAAGGACAAATCTTTCGTGCAAATCATGCGCATGATGGTCGATTTTGCAATGTCATTTCTCTACATCTGAAATCTAATATATTGACAAAAGATCATAAAAACAATCAATGACAACTTTCTTTCAAAGATGTAGCAACTTCTTGGAATTTCATTATGATAAGAAGAGTGATAAGCTGATCAATTTGTCTAATAACTTGGATGAAAATTTCTGAAAGATCTATTTTTACTATTCAAAGAACAGAGAAAGTGAATAAATTTTAGTTTGACTTGCTTTCAACTTGTAACATTGCCATGATGCCATATTATTGCTAAAGATGGCATTGAGACTTTCTCATAGTAACAGTAATGCTGAGAGAAGATTTTCAATCTGTTAAGATGGTAGAATATGAAGGAAAAAATACTCTGCATAAAGAATTGCAAGCAAATAGTAGAATAAGTATTGTTGATGTGTTAAACAATTGATTTTAAGTGTGAGAAATTCATGTACCAAATATGAAGAATATTAGGAAAAGAAAAGGAATTAAGTGAAAATTTTAAAAGAAAAAGTGAATGTTGGATATAAGCATTAAAAGAAAAATTATTTTTAATAATGTATATTGTATGCATAAAGTGATTATTAATAGTAGAAAGTCGGAAAAATAATATGATTAGCAGCAGTAAGTCAAGGAAATGTTACAAGTTTAATCCGGAAGAAGTTAGAGAAATTTTTCTAAAACAATTTCTGTAGCCTGCTTGATTTGGCAAGTAAATAAAGTCATCAGGGTGGGAAGAAAAGTGCAGAAAGGATAGCTGGGATAGGAAGAAATCTGCAAGACAGAAAAAAATATATGATATTTATGTGTTTATATATTGTCTTGTATCCCATTTACTAAATTATAAAAATAAAATTATTGGGAAAAAATATCATCATTCTTTGTCTTCGATCACAGTTAATTGAATTTTAAAAGATATGGTAAGTAAAAGAACTTCTTGCATAGATTTTACTAATGTTTGATTCTTCCTAATAGGTTGTACGCTTATGTGCAAAAAGCCGTGAAGCAATTAGTTCTCCAGTATCTTTCTTGGCCTTGCATAACCAAATCCGAAATTTAGAAGGGTATGCTTATTTTTTTTACATTCATGCTTCTCAAAATCGATTTATATTTGCTATATTTTTGTTTTTAATATATTTATGTACTATTTATATTGTTTTATCATTAATATATATATTTTGAATTGCATAGCCATTCTGAACTCCATAAACTACAACAACTTAAAGATGAAACTGGTGAATTGTCATCTGCTGATGAAAAACGTTATCGAACTCTTAAAAAGGCCTGTGAAAGGGAGCTCCTGGAGGTTAGTGTGGCTTTTTTAATATCAGTCCCAAGCTGTAATTGGTTTAAAAAATGCTAAGTTTTCTTTTATTTAATTTTTGGATAATAGACTAATATTTACTTTCCTTCATTTTTAGGCTGCTGATGTTATTTGCTGTACTTGTGTTGGTGCCGGAGATCCTCGTCTCCAGAAATTTAAATTTTATTCCATTCTGATTGATGAAAGCATGCAGGCCACTGAACCTGAGTGTATGGTTCCTGTTGTTCTTGGTGCAAAGCAGGTATAATTTAGATTTTACTATTTGTATATAGAAATTATGTTAATGTAATTACTGAAATTTTGTTTTAATTTATTCTGTAAAATAATTTGGATTTCAAGAAGAAATGTTTCTAATGGAAATGGATCTTCCTTGCATTTAATATTTTTTATTTTATTTTATAAATGATTGATTTAACAAACTGTCTTAGTTTCACATGACATGATGATATGTCAAATATTAAAACATTGCTTCAGTAAAGTTTTTTTTAAAAAGTCTATTCTTCTTTGTATTGTTTGAAAATATTTTAAAAATAATTTCTGATTTAACATATTGATAATTAATACCAGAGTAACTTTTCAGTTTCTTAAAGATTATCTAAAATTTATATCTTATTCTGTTTAATAGTTGATATTAGTTGGAGATCATTGCCAGCTAGGACCTGTTGTGATGTGCAAGAAAGCAGCTCGAGCTGGACTTTCTCAGTCTCTTTTCGAAAGATTGGTAGTTTTGGGAATAAGGCCTCTTAGATTGGAAGTTCAGTATCGGATGCACCCTCAGCTGAGTAAATTTCCCTCTAACTTTTTCTATGAAGGATCGCTTCAGAATGGAGTTTATGCTGGTAATTATATTTATCTTTACAAATGTATTAAACTGAGCATGAATTGTTTTAGCAAATTAAGTCATTTATTGCTTATTACAAAGCTTTTGTTATTATATGTGTAATAATTTTTAAAGCATTGCATATTTCCTAACCACTTAAATGTTTATTTTATTAAATTATGTCACATCTTCTCTTTTGGCAATGTGCTATTATAACAGTTTGTGGAAAATTTAAGATCTCTGCAGATTCCATGATGCATGAACAAATAAGTTATATAGTTAATGAATCCAAAGTAATAAATAGATAATGTCTGAAAATGTAATATTTATTTCTTTCAGAGGAGAGAAAAATGAAAGGAGTAGATTTTCCATGGCCCCAGCCTGATAAACCTATGTTTTTTTATGCTTGTCAAGGACAGGAAGAAATAGCAGGATCTGGAACTTCATATTTGAATAGGTAAAATACAGTGTCTAAATCTGACGCGGTTTACGTTTCATTTTAATGTTAATGATCTATTTTTCTACTTTTGTAAAATCTTTTTTACTTATCTTAATGGATTACCTAATTTTTTCATGATACATATGTATGTTAAATATTTTTCATAATAAATGGGAATAAATATTTGAATTGAATTGCAACTATATTTAATTTCAAATTATGCTTCTGTAATATATTCAATAAAGATCTCTATGTGTGTTTCTTAGAAAATTTAAATCAAATGATAATGACTTGTAACGTTCAAACTCTGCTTTCAGTTATTTAAATTAAAATCACTAAAAAAAGAATTTAATTATTGCATGTCTATTTATTCTTGTCTTTTACTACAATCTAAATTTTTAATAAATTAAAATTAAGTAAAATGTATAATGTTTACATTTCTTTATAGGACAGAAGCATCTCTTGTAGAAAGACTTACTACAAGGTTTTTGAAATGTAGTGTCAAACCTGAGCAGATTGGTATTATTACACCATATGAAGGTCAAAGAGCTTATTTAGTACAATATATGCAATACAATGGCTCTTTACATGCTAAACTGTATCAAGTGAGTGGATTATATTATATGTCTTTAGTTACTTACTGTCTTAATGCCAGAATAATTGATCCTATTACTTCATATATGTTATTATCATTGAACATTTTTATTAAATTTGCTCATAGAAAGAAATATCTCCTATAAATTTTAATGTATGTGGCACAAAAATTGCTCTTATTATATGCTTGTTATATCTTTTGACCAATTGATTCATTAAAATATTGATTATGTTTTACTTTAAATAAATTGTTTAGCTATACCTTCATTGTCCATGATTTAGTCAGATTGATTAAAGTTAAAACTGATACTTTGATTGTTTTAAGTTCTATTTATTACACACATGAATCTCTTTAAAGGATGTTTTTAATTTATGATGAAATTCAAATTAATCTGTCAAAATATTATCATTCTTCTCTGTTTTTTACAAATATTAAAATTAAGATTTAAAAAAATGCTTTGGCATTAATTCTGAAGTAGGATTTGTTTTCACTTTTATTTTATAGCATTATATACTTTTTAATTTGCTTGCATTATAATAACTAACAAGCAAGTTATAAAAATTGCATGATAATAGCAAAAGGCAATTATTTAAATAACAAAATTACTTTTTGACTTAGTACATTGTTTTGATTCTCTGACAATCAGTATATTTTAAAATTTTTTATTCATTTAAATGATGTTATTTACAGAAATGTTGAATCTATAGAATTAAAAAAAAATTACTCATTACCTTAATTTATTTATGCATTGTTTTTTTTAATATCATAAAAAGAAATTTAAATTTCTTAAAGACGTGCAATTCAATGAACAAAATTTAATGAAATTTGTTTAGATTATATTACCATTTGTTGAAATAGTAAAATATGGTAAAATATATAAGTAAATGTTTCAACTTTACTGATTATGTGCACCAACAAATATTTTTAATCATTTACTGAATACAGAATGAGATAACTGTTAAAAATATATAACATTGCTTAAAGTTCAGTATTCCTAGTAGTTCCAGGAGCTCCTAGTGTAATCTTAAAACTGACATTAATCTAACTTAAGTAAACTAATATTTGTTAATTCAATTTACCGATGTTCCTTTTGAAATAACTAGATTATAATTTTTAAAATTTATCAATCTAAATTATACTTCTACTACTGGTTGCCCTAAAGGATTTTAAACATGATTATTAGGGTATTAAAAGGACAATTCAGAATTTTATATGTTCTGTAAGCATGTGTTATTAAAAAATTTACCCTTCATACCTTCACTTGCATCAACCATTTGATTTAACAACATATTAAGTTTCTGTGTTATTCTTTTTTCTCCTCTTTCAAAATTTTAATTTTTTCCTTTGGATTGTACAGGGAAGTAACTTTTATGAATGGTAATCAGATTCATTCCAAAGCTTATTTATTTATAATATATATTTAATGTGAAATTAAAACTGAATAATGCATGTTTTTATTTATTTACTATTGAATTCATATGTATAAATGTATTTTTTTTTATAGGATATTGAAGTTGCTAGTGTTGATGCATTCCAAGGACGAGAAAAAGATTTGATTATTATGTCTTGTGTTAGATCGAATGAACATCAAGGAATTGGCTTCTTAAATGACCCTCGTCGTTTGAATGTTGCCTTAACAAGAGCCAGGCAAGTTTCATTATAGTTTTTGCATTTTTAAAGTTGTTGACTGTAATAGTCATGTAATGTGAACTGCTAATAAGTAGTCTTGTACATTAGTCATAGTTTTTGTATTATCTGAAATACCAGCAAGATTATAAATGACAGAAAATTAATGAGATGCAATTTAACATATTTCTGTGGTAAAAAACATATTAAGTATCTGTATTTTTTGTATTTTTAATTGCCTGTTACCGTGTTGTGAAAAAAAAGTTTTATCACCTACTATTTTTTTGTTATTGAATCTATTTACTTTTCTTATTAATTTACTGATAATCAATTATTTGGATGTGAAATTTTTATATTGCATCTACTTTGGTTTATAAGATTTCTCTTGATATTTTCCTTTCCTTTCTCTTTTATGATGTGTTAATTTAATTGCTGCTATTAATTCTGATAAACATTTTTTAATCTGCAATTAGACTGTAAAGAATTTTTTGGCTTAATTTCCATGTACATTTTTCTTTTTTATATCATGATCTTGAATTTCTGCTATTTTAAATTTTAAATAGCCTTAGAACATCATAATATTTCCTATAATTAAATGAATTGTAGAATAATAAAATGCCAGATTTAGTGATATTAACATTAAATTAGTATTTGCATCTGATGTAGTTTTTCTTCATATTTTAATTATCTGTTTATTTTGGTTTAGTTAACTATATAAAAAGCTTATAATTATAGTGCATCACTTTTTAGAACACCAGTTTTATAAAATTAAAGTTTTTTAAACTAATTTAATATGCTGTTTAATACTTTGATGTTCTTTTAGATTTCATATAATAATATAAAGTCTGGGTTTATTTTTGCAGATATGGCATAATCATTGTTGGTAATCCTAAAGTTTTGTCAAAAGTAAGTTATAATTATTCATACTATATCTTTCTTGGATATAAAGAATAATTTAAAAGTAATAAGATTGCCATTGAAATTTTTGTTGAATATGAAAGTATTTGTTGTATGATAATTAATTTTTTAGAATCTTAAAGAATTTATTATTCAAAATCGGTTATTTTTTACAATTTTAAATCCAGAAGAATCAATTAATCAATGTGTTTGCATTTAAGTTAAAAAAGGAAGAAATACTATTGAAAAAAATACTACATTTAATACTAAAATATGTAAATATATTTTATTAAATTCTGATTGATTTTCAGCAAACATTATGGAACCATCTTCTGACATTTTACAAGGAAAATAAAGTTCTTGTAGAAGGCCCTTTAAATAACTTAAAGGAAAGCATGATTCAGTTTAGTAAACCTAGGAAACTTACCAATTCCATCAATCCTGTGAGTATTCATCATGCATTATTCTTATGTTATCAAATGATTGATTTACTTTTTTCTTTTATTAACATCTAAAATTCTTTTTAGGGATCACACTTCATGAATACTGCAATGTATGATGCTAGGGAAGCTATGATACCAGGAAGTGTATATGATCGTTCATCTCATTTGAATGGAGGTTAGTATTCAGATTTTATTTAATATATACAATAAATGAATCCTACAATGGCTTTTAAATATGATACATTAAATATAAAAGTTAACTGATTAGGTAATTTTACTTTGTGTTTTATTTCAAAATCTTATTCATAATTATGATTAAATCAGTATAATTTTATTTACTTACTGCGTTAAATAAATTTTCAGGTTTTTTTTTATTTTGCTAATACATTAATATAATTACAAAGGGTTTTATGTTCGGTTTAATTGAACACTTAGAAAAATTTTACTTATTTATTAAAGTTAAAAACAAGACATAAGAAATTAGCCACTCTTAAAAATGTATGAAAATACTTAATATCAGAAATGACCAAATGCTTCTTTTGAAATAACTGTTGTAGTTCATGCGAGCTCATTTTTAAACTTAATTAATCCAAATAATCTTTAAGGATTTTAAACTGATTATTAGGATATTAAAAGGATAATTCAAGATATTACTTGTTCTGTAAGTATGTATTATTTTACAAAATTTATTCTTCATAATTGAATACACCTGCATCTACCATTAAAAATAAGCTGCATATCATGGAGTAAATCACAACATGAAATGAAAAATTGCAAATTTACTTTTTCTTTTTTAAATATTTTTACATGGGAAATTTTTTTTTAATGTCTCATATGTGTTTATATGGTGTTATCCAGTAATATTACAAAATAATAGTTAATTACATTTTTCTAAACGAATTTATTATTTAAACAAATGTCATGTAACTGAATTCTTCAGTGCTGAGCATGTAATATTAATAAACATTTGTATGTGAAATTAGGTTGTGAATATTTTTAACTATTATTCAAAATTAATTGCATAATTGTAACATCATAATTAAAAAATATTATTACTAAAACTAGTTATAAAATTAATTGGCTCTAATTACTAAATTTTAGGTCCTGCATTTTATGGCCGTCCGCATGATCAGATATCTTACATAAGTCCTGAAAGAGCACAGAGTGCTGTCGCTAATCTTCCTGTGCCAGTTGGTATGTTCTTGAATATGGCACATATACCACCCCGTTTCTATAATCAGCATCAGCAAGCTCTGCAAGGTAGGAATTTTCATAAATATTTTACTATGCATTTCTTTTATTATGTATTTTAGATATGTTTCTTTTTTTTGTGAGTAAAATGTGTAATATGAAGTAATTGCTTTTTAATGATTTTATAGCTCGGCAGAACCAAAGGAATCGAAATGCCACAAGAAAAGGTGGTGGAAGGCAAACTAATGGGCGTTCAATGGCAAATGGAACATCTATGAATTTATCTCAAGGTTTCAACAGTCAAGCAAGCCAGGTAAGCTGTTTCAATTTAGATTTGGAAAATGAAGTTACTGTGTTTTTTTCCCAAGATTTTTCTCTCTTAATCAATCCCTGTATTGTAACATTAAAAGCCATTGAGTTTTTTTTTTTTTTTTTTTTTTTGCTACTCATAAATAATATTTTGAATGTCTTGAATGTCCAATCCTGTAAAATTTAGATGGTTTTTCATAAAAATTTGTTGATCTGAACCAATATAACAAACTAAGGTAATTTAATGATATACTTCTAATTATGAAGTCAGTTTGAAATTGTATTTCACTATTTTTAGGAATGGAATTCCATTTCTCCATGGAATTCCAATATGTAACAAATCATATTATGAAAAATATTGAATTTGTTCATCATTGTGATTTTGTAATTGGTTACAACACAAATTCTGATTACAATAGCAAATATTAAAAATTAGGATAATAAAATCATTGTGCTCCAATCCTTTAACAAATACTAGAGTTTGTGAGGCATATTAGGTTTGTAAATGTGCATTCATATGTAAAATAATTCATGGTATACAAATGATATTCGCTTGACTTAATTTCTGATTTCAAAAAGTGTTTATTTGCCTGTGTTAACTAGAAGCATCACATTTATATTTGCTAATTAAATTGCTAAAAACTAAGTTTAAAGCAATATTTAGTGATAAAATAATTTTATTTTCATTTTCAGGATATGATGGGTGGGTTCTCTCAAGGTCCTCTTACACAAGGTCAGCTGAGTATGAGTCAGATGAGTCAACCTAATTATCCAGGACTTTCTCAACCTGGTCTCTCCCAGCCAGAGTTATCACAAGTAAGTTGATAAGCAAAAAAAAAAAAAAAAAAAAAAATTCTTTTTTGACAATTATTGATTGAGAGGCATTTGCAATCCTTGAATATTATTTTGCTGTACTTGACTACAGAAGGAAATGTTTCATTGAATTTTTGAAAAATCACTAAAATGTGTACCCATTAGTTTTTGAGGGAAAAGAGAAACTAATTTGACTTGGTTTTGTCTTATGTATTCCATCAACAAAAAAAAGAGGAGGGGAGAGGGCAGAACACTGTTAATTACCTATCTCTGCTCTTGGATTAGTTTGGAGGAAAGGAGAACAAATTTTATGATCACCACAATTGTCAGGTCTAACAACTGGAAATAATATTATGCCATTCATTCTGTTTTCACAATACATATGTGAAAAACTTTGAAGTGCATAAAAAGTTATAATTATAGAATTTGCTCGAAAATTTCAAACTTATTTTGAGATATGTTTCCAGATAGTAAGATTGCTGAAATTTTTTTTTAGTTCGATTTCATATAGCATTGTTTCACACTTTCTGGTTGTTTATTTAAATCTTTTTATTAATTTTCATGTATATAATTTGTTTGAAGTATTCAACCAATCTTTGAAAATGGATTTATAATTTTGCTGTACTCTGGGACCTGGAAAAATACTTGATTATTTTTTTTGTTAAAAATAAGTGAAATTAGTAATTTTTTTTTCAACTTATAGGCAAAAATATTCTAAAAATGTTGTTATAGGGTTTTAGGTAGCATTATTATAATCAATTTTCTGAAAAAGAGTGAAGATTAAATTTGAAATTTATATATTCTCAATTATGAAATCTTGAGCATATTTTCTGATGACCATTAGTCAGGAACACTACTGTTTAATTTTTTTTCGAAAACTAGTTGGGAATTTTTTCTTAAAATTTTTTTTACCAATTAATGGAAACTTTTTTTTCCTTTAATAAGAGTAAGAATACTGGATAGCTTTATTAACTCTAAAAATGACAAATTTCAGTTAACATGAGGATTGTTCACTACCAGTAATAACATAATAGTAGCCCATTTAATATAAAGTACTTCTGTGACATTTCTAAATGGCTTCGTTTCTCCTTTATAATGGTCTATCTTCATTTGTTATTTTACTTTTATATAGTTATCAAAAACCTCCAAAGAATAAGATTTGCAGACATGGAGGAAAGTAAGGGGATATGAAAAGATTTTTAAATAAAGATATTTTTCTTCTAATCTTGCCTAATTAAAAGCCATGACATTTTAATAAGTTTGTGTAATTTATTTATATATTTCTTACAATATAAATGTATGTAGGTTTGTTCAAATCCAATTATATTTATTATGGATATCTTTGATCTTGGATACATAATTACATGTTATCTTCTTCATTTCTAGGATACCTATCTTGTGGATGAATTGCGCTCTCAGACTGAAGGAATGCTGTCTCAAGACTCAACTTATCAAGGTGACAGGGCCTACTTTGCAGCATCTCAAGGAGGCCAATTTTCTCAACCATATTGAAGTCATGGGTGAGTCTTGATCAGTGGACCTGCAACCACTGGTTCCCTAACACGAAGCAGAAAAAGTAGCTCCATACCTGCTACAGTGAAAGAGAAAAAACGTAAGAAACCACTCTACCACAGATACGGAAGGCGTCGATGGTGGCCTCTGATTGACGGTGTTGATGTGTCCAGTTAAGATTCCTGCCGGCTGATTGATGTGTGTGTGCAGAAAAAAGAAGATGAGCACAGAATCGGGCAATTGCAATGTTCGGGTGATTATGCCCCTAAATATTGGTTGCTTTGTACACTGCCCAGGGGTGCTAAGTCCCAAGTGGTGGCAGGAAATATTTCAAACGCTGGCGTTATTCACAGTTCTGGACATAATCATACTATTACAGGTGGTCATTGGACCCGACTAATTTTTTTAAAAATGTGTGTGAACATTTTTTTTTTATTGTTTAAATTAATCTTTGTGTATGTGTTTTGTGATGTTGCTTTTTATCATACCAGTTATGTGTTATTTTTTTTGTTTCAATTTTTCAACCAGTTTATTCATCATTAAAGTTTCAATTTTTTTTTTTTGTAACAGTACATTAAATTCTCACTTTTTGTTATGGTGGATTTTTTTTTGTGTATATCTTGTCTTGTGAGTTTCTTGATATCCTTGGTATGTGTAATGTTATTATGTTCCATATTTTCTGCAAGATGACAGATTTATAAAGGAGTTGGCAGGGACCACTGGGCACTTAACAGACAGACATTGCTCTGTTCCAGCCATTTAATAGTTAATTGGTTGTGCAGAGGAAGTAGCTTTACCATAAGTGCAGGATTTAAAAAATTGGTCTATATATTTGTGTATATTTATAAATGTATCATGATCTGAGGTGGTAGCGCTTCTGTTCCTGTTACTTCAAATTCAATGATTATTATATGTTATTAGAAAAAATTTCACAATATTGCACAAGTGACTTTAAAAGCAAGTAGCTATAATGACATTTTAAATAATTTTTAAAGAAATCCTTATAAGTTTATTTTTAATACTTTTTTAAGATAGAAATCATATCTTTTCACAAATTTAAAATTTCTTTTTGATATTCAGCAGTGAAACTTATTTTAGGTATAATCTTTTGTTTTACTCCAAGAAAGGCCATTACATTTAAATGTGCAATATTTTAAAACGATTTAAATACCTGTTTTAAATCTGCTTACAATTGGAGCAGTATATGTGCAATTCTCTGCTTGTTGAAAATTTAACTTTTCAAATTTGAAGTAGATTTGTGGATATCAAGTAGATTCTCATCTTTTGTTTGCAAGTAGCAGTTCAATTGTTAAATAAACTTTCAAAGCAGTGAAATGTGTTTGTTACTTAATTGGACTATGGCTTTATTTTATGTGACTGATCTCCTGGATTTAATAAAATTAGTTTTTAAAAATAAAATTAGTTTGAATTACATTTCTCACCTATTTCAAATAAAAATTATATATGTGTAATTTTCCACAATTCAAGACTTATCATTATCGTTAATAAACTAATATGTTTGCTTGAAGTAGATTTGGGAAAGAACGTAAATACACACTTCCTTTTTCTAAAATATTTCTGCATATAAACTAGATATTTTATAGACATATCATAGAAATTTGATAGTGAAAAATTTCTCCTAATGATTAGTATAATATATATATACTTGAAGTATTTAGCATTAACTGTCGTGCTATTAACCCAATATGTCTGTAACTTATGGAAAATATTTGAACCTAATTTTCAACATAATCTTTAGAACTTTGTACTGAATTTTTAAAACATGCATCACTCTAAAGCAAATGCCTGCCAATGTGAGTGAGAAGGGCTAATTTTTGGTTTTAAATAAGGAAAAACATTACATCAAGTAATGGATCGAGTGGCTTTGCTGCAAAAGAATTTCAACAACACTGCAAATCTAGTAGAAACACATAAGGATTCACTTTCATTGTTTTTGCTATTTAAAACCATATTAAACATTTAGTGCTCAGATTATATTATTACGGAAATAGACAATTAAATTTATGTGGAAACTATTAGTTGTATTTATTATCTTTTTTTAAAAAAATTTAATTTTGTAATATTTGCATTCACTATTGGATAATTTTGCACTTTGTTTTATTTTGAAAAGAATAAACAAATTTATCCCTTGAAAGTGTTGAAATTTACTTTGAGTAATTTTAGACTTAAAGTTGTTAACAGCCAGCACTAATTTTATTGGTGTGGTGTAACCTATTACTAATTTCATTAATATGCATCCAAAGAATTAAAGTATGGCCAATATTGATCCTCTTGTTATGCAAAATGGAAGAGAAGGATGAATATGCAATTTCCCACACAGCAACAACAAGTTTAATAACTATCTATGCAGCAATACTATTTGTCATCTTGTATAGGTATGATGAACAGATAGCATGATGCATGGATATTCAATTTGCAACTTGGCTTCAAATAGTCTATCAAATAGAATTTTACAACCCTTTAGGAAGTCAAAGCAACATGGACTATCCTACTTGTCTTTGGAATAGTTGCTCTAATCTTGTTATAGATTCTACAAATCAGGAATATTACAGTATTTACTGTGTTGTTTTGCACTGTAAGGAGATTTTTCTATCCGAGTGATTTAAAGAAAAGTTGGTGTCTTGGGGCCAAGAATACACCAAATTGGAGATAATAGATAAAAATCTATGAGATTTTTATATATTTGTTATCTTTACTTACCCTATTTATGTTATCCTTGAAGCTGATTGGCTAAAAAAAATTTGCTTTCTTGAATTTTGAGGAATACAATTTAAATGAATAACTACACTGGTGACCAAAATTAAGAGATGAAAAGCATTTTCGCACATTTCTCTAAAAATACCGCACCAAACCTGGACAGTTGATTGCCATATATGGTCACTGTAGTGCTATTGGCCCCGAGACAAGTTTACGTATTCTTGTGGGCATTGCTAAGCCAGCGGGAGGTATAAAAGTCCTCATCGAGCTGTTCATCTCATTCCACTCTTCAACACAGTTGCAGATTTTAGTGCATTTTTTGAATAATCGTGTTGTTTCTTGCTGGTTTTTAGGTGAAATTAGTGAACATCATCGTTTAGACGACGGTATGAGGTGGAGAATTGTGGGTATACTTGAGGCAGGCCAGTCCCAAGCTCAGGTTGCTAGGGAATTGGATATAACACCAAGCGTCATCTCCAATTTGTGGAGTCAATTTAAAACTAGTGGGACAGTATGCAGACGACCAGGACAAGGTCGCCCGAGGGCTACAACGGCCAATGAAGACCGGTATTTGTTTGTTTCAGCTAAGCGCCAGAGGACGGCTACAGCCACTCAATTGTTTAGGGATCTCGTGGCTGCTACAGGAACATCAATTTCGAGTAAGAGTTTCCAGAAGATTCCATGAAAGAGGGCTGTATGCCAAGAAGCCCGCTATTTGCATCCCATTCACTCCTTCCCACAAAAGAGTGCGTGCAGAATGGTGCAGACAACATCAGAATTGGACACAGCTTCAATGGGCTAATGTTCTCTTCACCGATGAGTCCAGATTCAGTCTACAACCTGATTCTGGACAGTTATTGATATGGAGGGAACCTGGCACCCGATACCATCCCAGCAACATTATCGAAAGGGACCATTATGCTGGTGGAGGACTGATGGTTTGGACAGGGATCATGCAAGATATCCGCATACCGCTCCATGTGTTTGACAATGGTTCCGTGAATGCCCAGAGGTACAGGCAGGAGGTCCTAGAGCCCTATGTGCATCTTTTCAGGGGCACTGTTGGCCCTGAGTTCATTTTTATGGACGACGATGCGCGACCACATAGGGCTCTCATGGGTAACGAGTATCTGGAAAGCGAGGACATTCAACGAATGGATTGGCCAGCCAAATCCCCTGACCTGAATCCTATTGAACATGCTTGGGATGCTCTTGGGAGAGCTATTGCGATGCGCCAACCTCCCCTCAGAACCATTCTAGAGTTAGAAATTGCTCTGGTGGAAGAATGGGAGGGTCTCCCATAACCCCTCCTTAACTCCCTTATTAACAGCATGCATACTCGTTGTGTATGCTGTCTGCCTGTCAGGGGTGACCATACACCATACTAGAGGCAACACACACTGTACAAACCTCACTTTTATCCTTAAGTTCAGACTACATTGGATTTATTGGCAATAGGTCTTGCCAGTGAATGGCACTTTCATTTTTGTTTTGCATACTTTATTATCATGGTATAAGCTATATCCATACCAAATTTCATTTATTTATATTCAGTATTTTTTGAGATATTTGGGAAAATGTCTTCCATCTCTTAATTTTGTGCACCAGTGTAGATAGATAAATGGTTTATCAAACTTGGGTGCCAGAATTATAAAGTAGACAAATGTAGATTTTAACGAATCCCCATGTTTTACACCTCCCTGATTTCAAAAAATACATTTTTGGAAAATGTGCATTTGTCTGTGCCAAAGATTACTGAAAATCAAAAATTGATCAGGAGCAATTAACATAATAAGAATGGGAATCCAATGATGAGAAGTGAGACAATATATGGACACCATTGCATGGCTGCCAAAGCTCGGGAATACCATCATTAATCTTTTTGCAATAATACTATCTCCAGCCGATTTAATAACATTACAAATGCTATATAACTTGGAATGACTGGCCATCATTTGGACATGGTCATTTGAAGAATTATGAAAAGCTTTTAGAATTCAATCATTTCAAAAAAATCAGAGGAAATGCTTTCCTTAATGCAGCTAAAATTAAAAATCAATCATGTGGTTCCTGTACAATCTCTTGCTTTTGGACAATTTGGGTTGTGTTTTCTTTATGCAAATACACATTAGGATTTTGAATACAGCATTGTAAAAAGAAAGTCCTCATTTCTTAAATTGATATTTTAAACAATTTTTCCTTAAGAAAAATGATTACTGTTTTCAAACAAGAAGCATATGGCATATTTTATTTTATTTCAGATAAAAAAAAAAGCATGCATCAATGAGTAAAATTACAGTTGTGATAACTATATACAAGATATCATAGCTTATATCTGTAAAGCTTCAGCTCTTTTCACAGTTTGATGAAGTGGACTTCAACTTCTGCATTAGACTTTCGATTTTCCTAAATTAAATTGAAAAAGAGAATTTTATAGTTATAAAAATAAATAATTGCATTCAATATTAGAAGAAAGCTTTCCTCTATATGCATGATAGTTAAATAAATGTTCTAATCAATTAATATATTCCGAACCAAAATTCAATAACCATAATTAACTTTATTATTTTTTTTGTAGCAAAATAATGGGTAAAAATGGCTTTATGGAAAAAACATTTTTAATTTTAGTTTAATACTGAAAACTAACTGCTTTTGGCGATCGGCTTGTTCACCCAGATTGCTGATTTATAAAGTTATTGTAAAATTAACATGGCAAGATTTTTTTAAAAAATTTCTCTTAACTATTTGATATCACTGAAAAATCTGAATTTCATTGATTCAGTCAACTGTAAAAATACATGCAAATAAAAAAGAAATTGTTTATACTATGAAATAAAAATAGAAGTGAAAATACTACTTTGGAGTTAATGCCTTAAGAAATTAATTTTTATCTTAATTTTAACATTGATCAAATTGTTTCAGTTGCTTGCTTTTTTCAAACATTATTATTATTATCATTTTTTTACAGATTGTGCATAAAATTAAATTGAAAAATTTATAAAAGAGGGAAAAATTGTGCAGAAATGAGATTGATATCATTAAAAAGATATTGAATATTTCAATTATAACTATTAATTGGAGTAAAGGAAATTTAGCAACAATTTTTTAAATTTTTTTTCCCCACACTACTGTATTTATTATGAAGTGTAAGCCATCGCCAAACTTTGGGCTTAACTGCATTAGTTTTATTCAGGCTTTTAATCTCTTTTTCCATGTTCATTTAAACAATTTCAAATTATGAGAATTAAAGCTTTTTTTTAAAATAATTTTTATTTTTAAAACTAACAACATAAGTTGTTAAAGTTAGAAACAGTCAAAAAAGGGCTTGAAAATCAATTTTCAGCCTCAATCTCCTACGATAATGCAACTTTAAATACACATTTTGTTCATCTAAATGGAGGCACTAATTTGATATTTTTTTTTCTATCTTTAATATTAAGGAAGTTATAGCAAAATGAAAAGCTTGATAGCCCATGTACAAACACATCCAAGGTTTTTACATTTCTTACATATTCCAAGCCAGTTAAAATCCAAACTAAATTACCCTACCAAAAGTGTCATTTTAGTCATAGCTAAATATGAATATATTCACTAATGACAAGTGATTATGCGAAAAGTTCGCCCATGGTTTGTGGCTAATACAAAAATACTGAAAAAATATATATTGTTACTTTTTAATATTTCCAACATTATAATTAATTGTACAAAGCCAATTTGATAAGATAAGTGCCCGATTTTTAGAAAAACATGGCAAAATCGGGTTAACTATTCAAAAACTTAGCAAAAGCTCATCATCTAAGATACGATAAAAAGAAGCTTTTATGCATGCAATAAAAAATTGTCATTAAATTTATTGTCATTACAAAATTGATTACATTTGGCAAAAAGCAGCTAAAAAAATTCAACTTTTGTGAATGGACATAAATTTTGATTACTTTCCTTTTAAAATTGATAAATAATTCTCAATAATGCTAACAACAATAGTGTTCCTTCAATTGTGAATAATTCTACAGGAAGTCAAGTCCATATAGGTAATGCAGCAAGGAAAGAAAATAAAAAGTGTATTCTGCTTTTGAAATTTTTAAAACATAGTAAACTGTTAATAAAAAATTGTTGCACTTAATTGTAAAGTAATTCAGCTTTTGCAATATATTTTATACAAACACACTATTTATTAGTCATTGAATAATAAATAGTGAACATCTTTTTAACAGTGCATGCTGAAAATGAATATGGAATGGTTGATGTAAGAGAAATTTTGCTAATACTTGTAATTACAAAGATTAGCAAGTCTATGAAAGTAACTATTAACAGTCTATGAAAGATTAGCAAGAATTTCCTATTCAAGTCAAAATATTTTTTTTGGTAAAAAAAAAAAAAAAAAGAATGCAGGAAGAATTAAATGATGTAGCATTTAACATACCTTTTAATTATACTTCGAAGTTCAGTGAGTTGGGAAACTTTTTGAGCATCGAGAAGTACATCCTTAGGAATTCCAGCTAATGCAGCAACATTTATGCCATAACTTTTTTTACTGATACCACTTACTACATTGTAAAGGAATATTACAGTTTCTATACCATTTGAATCATTGCTTTCATCTAAAATCAAGAAATATGAATTAGATAATAAGTTTATAAATGAATTTCAAGTACAACTCTTCATGAAACGAATTATATCATTCCAAATGATAGACAAAATACAATTATCCCCAGTTTTTAAATGAAAGGTAGGAAAACATTGCATTTAGCATTTCATCACATAAAAGAAAAACAAGAATTTTGGATATTAGGTACCAGTTTTCAAATTTGGATATATTTTAAATACACACTATCAGAGAAATAATTTTAACTAAAAACAATAGAATTCTTTTGTAATTTATTTCTCTTCAAAACAACGTCATTAACTTTTTATGAAAGACATCTTAAAGTAAGGGGAAAAAAAAAAGCTTATAACTTTTTTTATCAATTTAATCAAAACAGATTGTTGCCTAAATTGGACCACTGATTCCAAAAATTGGAACATCAATTTTTATAAGTAAAATTAAAACAAAAATATTTGTTGATACTGAAATTCTAATAAGCATACAATATATGAACTCAAGTTTGAGGTTTTAAGCACTTTATCTCACTTTCTTCCTCCCCACATGAATTAAAATTTGAAATCTTAGCTTTTTTTGCTGCCTTTTAATTGTTTTTTGCTTTGTTTTATTTCACTTCCAATTTAAAAGTGTAATAATTATTGTTTTCTGGGCAATTCCTCAAGATAACAGTCTTACCAATTTAAACAGTCTAATTTTGTCAATTATTTGTGGTCCAATTTAAGCAACTGATAGATACACATATACAAAATGCTTTTTATTGCAATTAAATTCTTTAAATTTTAGCCAAATAATTTCTAATTTGAGAACTTAACAACATACTTTTGCCATTTTAAAACAGCATAAAGGTCTTTTGTTAAAAATTTGATTCATGATTCTAAATCTAAAAATCTATTTTTAATTGTAGCCATGAAATTCATTCTCTTAAAAATGATTTCATACATTACTAAATTTGCCTATTTTACCACTAAATATTTAATATAAATGATGATACTGGTACATAATTCAGCAATTCTCCCTTATTGATTAGTTTTTATAATGTAATTTTATGTTTGAAAAAAGTAATTTTTAAAAATGTTCAAGACTACTTGAGGAAGAATTAAGCAAAAAACTGGTATAAAAAATCAAATTAAATGGAACATATTGATATTTATGGCCTCTAATTTACTTTGTGATTTTCAGATTAAGCCAAATTACATAATATAAGAAGACTTTACAAAAATTTTCATTTGTTGGCGATTTTTTAAGGAGCCATAAACATTCAGTTAAATATTGTGAATACAGATCTGTATAATTAAAGGTAATCTTCTCTGTTTGCTCAATTATGTTTTTATTTCAGCTTTGTGCAATTTTTTTAGGTGAGTATTTTGATAGACTTGATCTGTTAAATTAAGTTTCTCACTTGAAATAGAAGTGTAACAGATAATTTATTTGATTCAATAAAGCATTTTAGAATCAAAAATTAAAAAAATATGTATTAAAAGAAAAATTTATATCACTTATGATTGAAAGAAGTTAAAAATATTAATCTTTCCTCAAGTTATAAAACAATTAAAAATGCATTTAGATTATCTTAAATGTTTATTAATTTATGATTAATTGCATTTGATGAAGCTTCTTTTCCAAATTTAATAAGTAATTCTATAATTAAAAAAACAACTGGTATGATGCTTTATTTAATAGAAACTTACACAATGCAACTATGGAAGAATCATAATTAATTTTTAAGCATCTTTAAAATGGCATAAAGCTATTTATTTTTCTTGTATTTGTGCAAATTATTACATGTCTCTTTTTATTACGACATTAAGTTTTTTCTATAAAAAATCCTTAAAAACAGGTTTTTTTAAAACAATTAACTTGATTTATACACTTTTCTTTTATAAACTGAGAAAAAAAATTGATACAGCATCTTTATTAATTTTTTGCTACTATTTACAGAATTTATTAAAATTCTTAAACTATGATTGATGTTGTTCATAGGCTCTATTTGTGTAAGAATACAATCTATTTGTTGCACGCTTCTTTGTCTTTTACATTTATTATTCTACTACACTAAATATATTAATGTTGATCTTATTTGGAATAAAATTTTAGAAACCACTGATAATGATGCTGCTCTTTACAGGATCACTCCCACTTCACCTTATAAATGTTGAGTTTATCACAAGAGAAAAAATCTATACATTTAACATTTTTTTTTAAATTTTAAAAGAAAGTTATGTTTACTGATTAGTAACAGTATTAATTTTACTAAAGAATACAATGAAAAGTAAAATTCTTTTGATTCCACAAGCAATACTTACTATCTTTTAAGATATAGCCCATATGAACTACAGATATATTTTCGGGATAATGTTTTTCTAATTCAACAACAGGAGGATAATGCGTCACAAATAATGTAAAACATTTAATCTGCAAATAAATTATTGGAGTAATTAATGTTCAAATCTTCAAAAGCAACATTTGTGTACATATATTTATTATATGAATGATTGATAAATTTCAAAGATTATACATTAATATTTAACAAAAAATGAAAAAGATTAAATTTTTTTTAAAATTATTTCTGTAAGATTTGAATAGTTATTCAATGAAATTCTATTAATTTCTCATATTGACAAACATATATTCATACTGTTCATTTAACACAGTCATATTAATAATTAAAATTATATATTATTTATTAATATAAATAATATTTTTATTATAAAAATACAAATTGTTATAAATACTGAATAATTTATGAAATATATGAAGATAAAAGTAAGTTTAATAATTCCAATAAATAATTTTTCTCTTTATACTTTAAAATAAATTCCCAGACAAACTTTAATGTGCGTTAATTGCTATAAGTTCTTCAGAAATATTTTTTAAGAATTTTTATTAGTAGTTTAATAAAATAACTTCCTTATATATTCCTATACAAATTTCAGCTCAACGGAAATGGTTAAAATCGAATTTTTAAAAATCCACTATAGATCAATTTTGTATATTTTTTTACAAATAAGATAAAAATTAGTTATTATTTGAAAATATTTTAAAACAAAATTTATCATTTTAATGAAAGTATTTTTTCCCCCTTCATTTTTCTAAATACAGATTATCCACTAATTTTTTTCCCATTTATAACACATTATAATTAGAAAAATAAATGTTAATATGAAAAAGGTATGAGAAATAAATGCTCCTTACTTCTGAAATTATATACTCTAAAGTGGCATATGCAACTGCTGTTCCATCATTTGTACTTGTTCCTCGTCCTAACTCATCAAGAATAACAAGAGATCTGGAAGTTGCATTTGACAAGATTTCAGATGTTTCACCCATCTCGATCATGAATGTGCTTTTACCTTGAGCCAAAGCATCATCAGAACCCATCCTACAAAAAAAAAAAAAAAAAAAAACTAAGTTTATATACAATAATAACAAATCAAAAGCATGGAAATTAGCTCAAAATTAAAATGAACTAAATATAAAAACAAATATAAAAATACTTTTTAATGTAAAGTATAAAAATGAAAATATGATAATATTCATAAATTTGATTAATTAAAATTCAATAAGAAAGGAAACAATTTTTATTTTTATAAATGTATTCAAAAACTCTTCAAGATTATATAATTCATTAATATTTTATAATAATAAAAAGATAAAATTTTAAAATACACACAGCTCATTTAATTAAAAAAAATTATGAAATATTGCTGTAATATACATTTATTAAATGCATAAATAATTACCTAACATATATAACATCAAAAAGTGGGATAGTTGCAGACTCAGCTGGAACATAGCTACCAATGTGAGCCATTATAGCAATGAGAGCAATCTGGCGAACGTAAGTGCTTTTCCCTCCCATATTTGGTCCAGTCACAATCATACATCTATTTTGTGCCTTAACAGAAATATAAATGATAAATAAAAAGTATCAGAATGCATTATATTATGTGTGTGTAGATATAAAGAACCATGATACAAATTCTAAGTTCAAATTTTTGAATTCACCATTCTAAATGAATGGAAGTGGTCTACCTAAATTTTGGCACATATTCTATAATAAAGTGTTATCATCCTAACCTCCTGCATAAAATTATGGACTTTGCGTAAGACCGTGATTGCCTTGTGTGGTATTGGCAGATAGTAGTTACGAAATATAGATCTTTGGCTTGAATCTAGCATATTTTAATGACCTATCATGTGATCTTTAGTGAATAATCCTTACAGTCGATGTACAAATATTCGAAGATCGAATATTTTGGATGCTTTTTTCCCCAACTGGTTCAAACCAAAATTTGACAAAAAAATTACAATTGTAGTAACAAGATCACATATCAAATTTCATTTATTTAAATCATTGTGTTTTTGAATTATTATGTTTAATACGTTTGAAAGACTAACCAATGGTTCACCCTTTGACTGCTGATAAATTTAATTCAAAATTAATCAGAATCTATATTTTCTGTGTAACAAATTATATATTTTTAGCACTTCATATTTTGTAGTTATTGAGCTCATTTGTATTTGAATTAGATTTCCTTTGAATGGATTTTGCTCAAAATTTGATAGAAATTTACAAATTTGGTGTGAAATACATATACTAAATTTCATTCAACAAGTTCAAAGCATTTTTGAATTATCATGTTGCCAAACAAACATAATTCCAAAGAAGTGTTTTTGGTCTGAAGCAAAAGGAATTGTCAAAATCTCCATGTTTTTTTTTTTTTTTTCCTTTCTCTCTTTTGACTATTACATGGATGTTGATATACTTTCTCCTTGTAAACTTTGTATATGAGAATATAAAAATTAAAATACAAAATTACAGCACCAAAAATTTGATATATAGTTTAAAATGGATTTTTTTCTCTTTAATTTAGCACTTCAATTCAATTTATTTTCTTAAAAGTTAGTTAGTTTAAATAGGAATCAACAGATTATATTTTTAGTAAGTAATAGAATATTGTGAGTATTAGTGAGATTAATGAGCGTAATGGTAACAAAAAACAGGTCGATGTAATAAACTAACAATTTCTCCAGCCATAAAAAAAAGACAAAAATTTTAAAGAGGAAAAGTAATGTTGCATTGTTTTAACCACAACATGAACATAAAAAAATATAATAAAACAAACAAACTGTACCTTGGCACAATTTCAATCATGAAATATTTTTAAAATTAAACAAATAAGCAAATAACATTTTTCCAATTCAATTTTAAAAAAAGATAAAAAAAAGTAAAAAGAAAAAAATAATGAATTATTTTAGTGTTTAAAATGAGTAAAGTTAAGTTGTAAATCTAAAAAAATAATTCTGCATTCGAATAGTAAAATTGCTTTAACCCTTAATGACCTAGAGTATCAATTTTGATACCAATCTTTTAAACCGAATGTTCACATTACTATTAGTTTTTTTTTATAGGTTGGCTGTATGTATTTTACTGTTGTATAATATTCTTTCCAATGAAATTTTAAAAAAAAATCAAATTTTCCCTTCATTTAGACCCTCAAGCAAACACAGTAATATTAAAAATAAATCAATTTCGTAAATCAGGCTACTAAGGGTTAAAAACTTAAATTTTTTTATAGCTTAAACTAGAGTGATAACTCACATTCATATCAAGGTCATTGGCTACAAACTGATTTTCTTCACCCATAATTTTTGTAATTATTGGATGCCGGCCTTGCTGGATATTGAAAACAGGTTCAATGGAGCTAATAATATGAGGCCTGAAAGATAAATTAAATATTTTTTTCAATCTTCAATTTCATATAAAATGCAATTATAAAAATTGAAAATTAAATTAAAAAAACATAATGCAAAAATAATAAACAGAAGTATATTTAAATACAAAGATGGCTCATACATAGGCACTATAAAGTTGCAGCACATTCAAATTTTTTTCAAAGTATAAATTTAATCATATATTATTATACTTTGCATGTATTATCTAATAAATTATTATCTATCTAATTTTATCTCCCTGGCAATTTAACGTCGTTTTCTTTCAATGCTTCTGATGGAATATAAGGTAAACCAAGGTTATTTTAAAGAACAATTAGAAAAAAAGCTGGATTAATTTTTCATTTTCCATATCAAAGGACTATGGATTACCTCCATCCTTGTTCCTTTCTGCTGATACATGTACATTTAGAATATTTTTTGATATATACACATTAAATATTTTTAATTTTAATTAAGAAAAGTATTATGATCATCAGTAATGCTAGTAATATTTAAAGAAAGATTTTAAATGCTTTTTCACCGCATAATTTTTTTGAGGGCGATTAAATATGGAAATAAATAAATTTGTAAATAAACAATAAAAAATTATAATAGTATAAAAAAAAGAAAGTGAGAGAGAGAGACATTTTACAAACATATGTTATAAAGTCTGAGAGGAAATGCATTCAAAATTTTTGCAATTATTATTCCCTATGATTCTACTTAAGGACATGAAGAAATTATCATTTAGAATAAAAGATGGATAATTTAAGGAACACATTTTCATTAAAAATATCAAATAAGGCAGTTTTGGAGCAACACATGATATTCACAGAGAATAAAATGCAAAAGGTTTGAATGAATGCAACATCTTAAAGAGTTTCAGCAAATGCAATAACACTGAAAACAGCATATACTTATTATTAAATATATCCTAAATTAGTAATTTTTTTTCTTGAATTTGAAGCATTCAAAATGAAAGTACTGTAATTTCCATAGAGTCCAATCTCAAGGTTTTGAGGAATATCTATGTTTTAGGGTCCTAAAGTCAACCTTCCCTCAATAATTTTTTTTCAAATATATATATATATATATATATATATATATATATATGTAAGCATATAATTCTTAAAAGCAGAAAGCAAGTTTGAAGAAATTTTTTAAATTCTCTTTAATATCCATCCTGGGAAGACATAATTATTTACAAGCTGAGATGCGGACAAGGCACGTCCGCCACAGTGCAGCACAAAAGCAGAAGTGAAAAAGAATGAAATAAACTATCCCTGGTCTTATAAAACATGAGATTTCCACCACGTGCTAATTCAATATAAGTGTTGACCTTTGACAAGGGCAACAGAGAGATCATTTTCACTTGGTACATGGAACTGATGGTGCATCACTTTTACAAAGATCAGTTGAATTAATTAAATAGAAAAAGTGGAATGGGATCAGGAAACAAGAGAATACTTTAGAATGACTTTGAAATGGGCTGAATTAAGACAAAAATTTAGGAAATTAATTCGGATTAAATTAGATATTAAAATATCATTATATATATATAATTGTTGATGTGTTTGAACATGATAAAAGAAAAAATAAACCAGCTAGAGTAAGGAAGTTTAAAATGATAACTTTACATCAAAATCATATATATGCATCACATTTTTTTCTTCAACTTTTAGAAAATACATTTAAATTTGGCCAAGAGAGTTTAAAGTAACTTGCTACCTCTGGTGATCAGCTCATTTTCCCACATTATTGACTTTTTAGGTCATTAAATAATTAATATGGAATAAATTAAAAAAAATTCACTTTAATATTTGATACTATTGAACAACATCAAATCAAATGAAGCAGTTTATGCAGATTAAAAAGTGTATGTTTTAAGAAATAAAGGCAGAAGTGAAAATATTTCTATTGTATTAATAACTGGTAAAAGCATTCAGTAAAATTTTTGTCAGACGAGTTTAAATTTCATTTATAACATAAAGACCTTGTTAAAAAATATGCATCAAACTGAAGAATTAAGAAATATTACTAAAATTAAGGACACAACTGTAAAAAATGAAATTTTTATTTTTAAAAAGGTTATTTTTTCAATTTTAAGGTAATGCAAATACCAATTTTGAAATGTAATTGTTTTGGAAGATATGGTCATCAATTTCTATAATTAAGTTACAGCTGTTGTCTATCTGGTGACAGTTAAGTCTATTTTCGTGTTTGATCAAGCTTTCTATTTGTTGATATCTTTTCCATGTTCTGTCCTTTGACTAAAAATGGATTTATTAATAATAAGGCAAACCTTTTCCAGAACATTTTTAATAATATATTCTATTGATTCTAAATGAATTCCTTCTATTGATTTGCTAAATGAAGCAGCACTTAATTCAATGAAATTACAAAAATGTTTATAAAACAGTGTGACATCTGTGTGATGGTTTCTTTACATTTGATTATTGCCATTTGATCATGAGTAATAAGAGCAATTCATATACCATATACATTAGCATTATATATGTATAGCCAAGTAATTTTTTTTTTCATTCTAAGAGTTTCTATTTATGCAATTAATCAATAGATGTAATGTTTAAGAAACTTATATAGGACTGAAACATTACTAAAAATTAAGAGCAAAAATTAAATTTTTTTTTGCTTGAATTAATACAGATAGTAAAATGAATTTTCAATTATGAAATTTATAAAGAGTAAAATTGATAATATATAAGTAAAACATGCCATTACAAAAATAAGTTTATGTCTTAGTGAATAAATGGGAAAAAACAAAATACAGCTGTTTATTTCAAATACTTCAAAAAAATTAATCCAAGTCTAACATCTCAAAAACATTTACAAAATAAATGGTATAAATATTCTGAACCTTACCTACAATAATTTTCTTCTTTTGCTATTTTCGACAAACTGAAATAACAATCCAGTTCTGCCAAATAAGATATTGCTCTCTTATACTTGTAAAACTGGTTTCCAAAATCACTGCAAAAATGATTTGATTTTATTGCCTCATCCTGCAATTAAAACAAAGATGCCATAAAAATATGAAAATTCTTACTTAAGAAATGTTGACCATGCATCAGCTGCATGCCCAATCAAAAGCTCTTTTTGTTGATCTATCTGGCTACAAAATTTGATAATTTGAGGAGATCTGAATCGTGAGACTTGCTTCGTTCTAGTAAATAACAATAATAGAATTTGTTACCACAACAGATAAATACTTTTACTAAAATATAATATTTCTACTAAAAATCAAAGGAATTTAAATAAATAAATGATAGTATTAAAAGATAAGAAAAGAATTTACTAGTACCCATTTAATCAATTATAATAAATAATTAAATTATTTTTATTTTACTGATCATTGATTTTAATCTTAATTAAACTTTTGATTTATGAAAAAAAAAGTGCTGAAAAAAATTATAAATTATATAAATAAAATATTCAGCATGAGAAATCTACATTTACCAGCATTTAAACCTATAATATATTTACTACATTCAAACTACTGGTAGATATTTCTTTAAGCATGTACTATTGAAATGTGATTTTGTTTTGGAAATATAATCAGTTTTAGAAATGAGGTGAAATTAATTTTTATTTTATTTCAAATCCTTTTTACTGTCTTAATCAATAATATGAATATTTTAGTATTTAATAGTTTCTCCTAATTTTGAATTATAACTAAGACAAAATGCACATACTAAATATTATTATTAAACATTAGCTTTTTTCATTTTGTTTGATAATCTATCAATAGGATTTTTTAAAATGATCATTAAATAATTTACTATTTTCTAGTAAATTTGAAATTGTTATTATTCAAATAAGGGGAAAAAAATGTTCAGCATACAGAAAACATAGCAAATTTTGCTTGTTCAAATATAGCATTAAGATTATAATGCAACTGAGATAATATTTAAGCATCGTATTATATTAGAAATAACCATTGATGATTTACATCAAATTTTTCTGTTATTTTTTAAAGCTAAAATTAAATATTTCTAGCAATAATAAGTTCTTATAAGACAAGATGCAAATGGCAATTGGAAAAAGTGCTTAAAAATGTATTTGAAATTGCGCAGGAATTTATTTATGCTACTATTTTAAGATCATTAATAATGTAAAATAACAGGTTCATTTAAAAAACTTGGCATATAAAATACAGCAGAAAACAGTAAAGTAAACAGTGTTATATATGAAAACTAAAAGCAGCTATTGGAATCAATGTAAAAATCTGCTACAGATAAAAAAAGCAATATATTACATTTAAACTAACAAATGTTACTGTTTCTAATTCCAAATTAAAAATAAAGTAAATCATGTTTAACATCAAGTTTAGAAGACTTTTGACTTTCTCAACAAAAAGACTTTTTGAATGTTTAAAATGCTGGATATTTAAAATTAATCTAATATTACAATAAATATAACAATAATACAAATAGCATATTTTATAACAAATGAAAGAAACAGGGGAAAAAAAAGGAAAAGCATGAAAATGAATACACAGTGATAAGGATTATTATTTTACAATATATCTTTTGACTTATTGAGTACACTTATCACTAAAGGGATGTTTAAATACTTACGAGCTAATTTTAAGCCAGTCATTAGGCACTAGTCGTAGATTACTGTTCGGAACTTCAATTAAATACTATATAAGAAAGTAGAAATATCATTATATTAAAATAATGACAAGCAAAGGATAATGTATACATAACTTTTACACTTCATTTTATATATAAACCTTTAGATATTACATTTTCATATAAAGGAATTAAAAAGGAAAAGCAATGCTCCAAAAGAGGTTTAAATCTCTATTTGGGTACTTGAATAGATTTGTCACTGAAAAAAAAAAGGCTTTTCAGTAATATGGAATAATTAAAGCATTAAATTATAAAATGTGTGAATTGTCTACTTTTTGTTTAATTTTTTAATACAGATTTAATTATCAAAATTGGTTTTAACCTCCAACTTTAACTAGCAGGTTTTTATACATTTTAATTTGCAAAACAAATTCAAATAGAATAATTGTGAAGAACTTTTATTGCTACCGATAGTTGAATAAAAAAAATGATAAAATAATATTTTATATAAAATCATTAAAGCTAAAACTGCATTTCATTAGATACCAGAACTAGGAGGAAAAAAAAAAAATGGTTATGTAAATCATACACCACATAACAAGATATTTTGGGTGGAAAAGTAAATGGTAAGATTTTAGATTTACTTTTTAAACCACATATAATAATTGTTCACTATTCTCATTTAATTTTGAAAAGAAATATTTAGCCCAAAACTTTTACAGAATATCTTACAAATATTATACCCATCAAATGTTTCAGCCATTCTAAATTACAAATTAAGCAAAATTTATTTCAGCAGCAATTTGCTCTAAAATTTATGTAATAAAAGATATAATTTAATATATTTTAATCTCATGAGTTTACATAATCTAAGATTCTAAATTATTAAATTAAATCCATTAATTCCTGTGGGGACAATTTTTTCAATGTGAAAACAAGAATGAAAAAAGTTATAAATCATTATTTCATTTTCTGTTCAATGATTTAATTAATTATTACTAGACTGAGAAATCAACATGTTAAAATTTCTGTTAATTTTTATCCATGAAAATTGCTGAATCAGAATTGCTAAGAGTAAAAACAAATATTTTTAAGGGAAAAAATATCTCTAAAAGTCCAATTCTTACTTTCTTTTCATTGATTCCTAATTTTTTTTAAAGATGCTATTTTTATTATAATTAGCAATAAATTTAAATTTTTAAAGTAGAGTTAACATTATAAATAAAATCTTTTGGCAAGAAATTAATATATTTGTAATGCTTTTACAAGAATTAGTTTTTAAAAAGATTATAAATACCTTTTGACCAGCAACTGTAGCATATTTGAAATTTATTAATTTCAAAATTTTACAAATATCTGTTCTCAAATCATTTAATTGTTCTTCTGCACCTTTTATTTTATCCAAGCACTTTTTCATTTCAGGATAGATTGAAATATTGCTGAAAACTTTAGTTTTATCTCCTACTCTGTAAGAAAGAGCAACAATAATGAAAGGAGTATAGCACAATAGAAATTTATAAGCAATATGCATAACAATAACCAGTTACTTCAGTTATAAATGGTTAATATAATGGATATTGCACATAATTTAAGGAATAAAAATATAATCTTATATTATAAATTGATTTCTAACATTTCTATTGATTGGTCCTTTTTAGAAGACCAATTAATAAAAATAAAATTAATAAAAATGATAAAAATAAATTAATAAATATTAATAAAAATGATACTTATATGAAAAATTTTGAAATCAGATTTTTTTTTCCATCATGTAAAAATCCTTTCCATTTTATTCAAAATGAGAGAACTCATAAAATTTGAAAAATGTTGCTAGCAACATTCTAAAAATTAATCAACAAAATAGCAGATGAAATTTCCATTTGATACTCAATATAACAATTAAAAAATAAATGAATAAATCTTACTTAGCAGCCTCAATATCAATATTATTTAGAAATCTATCAACATCATCAAGCAATTCTGGAAGTTCTGTTAAGATTATCTTTGTACGAGGAACAATAATTTCAGATGAAACTTTATCATTGATGCTTAAAAAATCAGATTTAATTTTTGTAAAGGATTGAAGAAGATGCAGTAAATCAGAACAGCTACACTGAAATAAAAAGAAAGAGTTACTAAATACAAAACATACATAAATGAAAAATAAATATTATTTTTGGGCCATTTGTATAAATAATTCCATTCTTCAATTAATGAAAAAAACAAAAACAAAAAACACATTATGTAGCATTTTCAGCTAACTAATTCAAAGTGTGAAATTTGTTGCAAAAGTTATCTGCTTAACAATTTAATTTAATGATTGACATTTCATAAGACATTTTAAATTTATATTTACCAAATAAACAGCTAATATCCATCTAAAGCAAATGATTCCCCTTAAAAATAATTTGGAAAATATAAAAGCATACCAAAAATATGTATTACATAATCAGCATACATTATAAAATAAAAAAAGATTTCAATTTCATACAAGGTAAAACATGCATTGAAGATATTTACATAAACGAGTCATTTTTGCATAAATTACCTTATGATGAAACACACAGGACAAAATTCTTTCAAGATCAGGAAGTTTTGCCAAAGACTTTTCCACAACTTTAAAAACAATAGATTCCGAATATATGATTTCTGTCAAAATATTTAATCTTTCTTCAATCTGACTAAATAGGAAAGGAAAAAAAAAAAAAAAAATGATAAGGCACATGTTAGCAGAGAAAAATTGTAAAACACATTTAAATAGTCAGAGCTTCAAATAAACTTAATTACATAATTAAAGTGATAAAATTTATTTGAATTCTTCAAAGCTCTCTACTTTGATATAAACAATTAAATATATTTGATATAGGTATATTATAATTGTGAAAATAAAAATCAAGCAGATTCAAATTGAAAATAAATGAAAAAATAACAGAAATGAATTGAAAAAATACTGAGCTACTTCAAAAGTTTTAAATAAGTCTATAAAAATACAAAAACCTTTGTTTCATCTGTAATTAAAGTATAAACTAATTTTAAATTTAATAATTTTAAGCCTTTTAATGGTAAGAAGCTGATTTTAGGAGCAGCATTATTTTTTTTTATAAAAAAAGGATACAATCAGCTTCTTTTTTATAAAAAAAAAAAAAGTCTACTTACACAATTTTATCAAAGATAAAAATCTTTTAACATTAGACAACTATTTTCTTACTTAAAATTGCATTATCTGTGTTAAGAGACAAAAGATAATTTATCCAAATGATAATAATCTTTTAGTTGTGGCAATCTCTTGCTTCTTTCTCTTGAGGAATTTAAGAAAAAGTCTGAAAACTGCCTCATGCAAGAGATAATTAACAGTTCCATAAAAATAAATTTAAATAATATTCTTAGGAAAATAGTGCACTGGGAATACTAATACCATTAGTGAAATGATTGATAAGTATAAGAGAGAAAAAAAAAAAACTGATGATAATAAGGATCTCTTAACATTCAGTGGAGAAAAAAATTATATGTGATTACAACTTAATTTCTCTGATTAGAGATAAGATCAAGATTTGATTATCAAGTTATATTAGTTGATCAGCACTATTGGAGGGATCCTTTAAAAGACAATAATTTTTTTATTTTTATTTGAAAGAGTAGCTTGGTAGCATCCAGGAAATATGAGAGAACAATAGTTTGCTTCAGTTCAACTCTCAACATAAGGCTTTGAGTTTCAGATGCTGTTAAAAGAAATTCAAGAAAAACTGTTGACTGATAATGATTTATATAATAATATAAATTTGCAAAGTAACTAAAAGCTTGCATTTAACTCTGAAAAGAGACTGTTAAATTGTCAGTGAATAAAGAATGATTCCTCACAATATTGCTGAAATATCATAATAAAGAAAGAAAGGAACTACTTTTCTAGGCATAAAGATTATGGTTAATTTATTTTTATCAAACTTTACCTGACATTTTTTTAGTATAAAATATATATCAAGCAATCTTAAAGGAATCTTATTGCTTTTATGCAGATGCAAGAATGCTCTCTTTTACTATAAAACATGATGGAAATTCTTCACTTTGCAATATCCTAAGTTATTTATGATTAATGGATTACGAAAAATACTACTTTAAAATGTCCAAAAAATTTGCAATGCTACTTTTCTTTTTTCAGCAATAAATTGCAAATAAATTTTTTAAGAAATTAAATTTTTTTCAAATTTGGCAATGAAACTTAAAAAATAGGTATACAATGCATGAAACAACAGTTTGTAATCCTTACTAGAAGCATTAAAGTTCTCATTTTGTTTATAATGATCTTTACAATCACGCTTATTTCCATTAATTTTTGTAAAACATGGTATAATTGAGACTTTATACCACCAAAAGAAAAAAAAAAAAAGACAAAAGCAGCATATTTGTAAAGAGCTTTTGCAATAAATTCCAAAGATATAGAAAGTGTGACAAAAGTGTATCAGTTATCTAAGGAAACTATTTAAAAGATGGTAATTAAAAAACAGACGGTCTTAACAACTCAAAATACATGATTTAAATATAAATAAACATATTTTTAAATTCTTCCTGGTGTTGATTAATGAACATGAGGATTAACAATAAAATTTCAGAATAAGATTATTTTGTTAAATACCACTAGTTATTAAATGATTTCCTTGTATATACTAATTTCAATACCCAAAATAAACATATAACATATCTCACTTTATATCTTTTAAAGGCCTTGTAATCCACAACTTTAGCAATCTTTCACCAAATTTTGTTAAAGTTTTATTAAGTACCCACAACAAGCTACCATGTTCTGAAAAATTAGAATTATTTCTTTGAATTTCCAAGCCTTTTAATGTAGTTGCACTGAGAACCATTGTCTTGTCAGTTTCCAATTGTTTCATGTTTCTGTAAAGTACACAAAAAGATTAAAATAAGTATAAAATGGATAATTCGTACAAGGACTTGACAAATTCATGAAAGTACAAGAATATACACAGCAAAATAATTTATTAAAAATATGGGCACTCTATTTTCATGATTTAAAATTATTACCCATAAAATATTGTTGAAATAAATACTATTAAGTTGAAGATTGATATAGTTAACATCAATATCAGTTTCATTAATTTTAATTTATTACCATGAATAAGGATGTTCTTATGCTTTTAGGAGGCAATCATATGATGAAGTCTTATTTTTTATAGTATTATTACTTAGAATAAAAATTTTAAATAAACTTATTTTGAGCAAGTAAGTACAAATTTGTATTTGGAATCAAAATGCACAGAACATTCTTAGAAAAAGTACAATTTTTGGAATTTAATCACTAATATGAGGGATTCTGAGTTTAATATAATGTTATTATTAAATTAAAAAAACATAATTTAAGAAATGACTAGGTTAATAAAAATAAAGAAATCTATAAATTTTTTTAGATATAATTCAAATTGAGAAGTGTAATTTGTAGATGATAAATATTCTAAAAATAATTTTAATTAAAGAATGACTGAAATATTCTTTGAGGGAAATGTTATGACAATGTTAAGGTATTATATGCACTGAGAGTGAAAAGCAATAGCTTTTGAGAATGTTGAATACCGTTATTTTCCAATAATGAATAGTTTATTACTAGAAGTCACAATTTATTGTGTCTTGAATTACAGTATTAGGAAAAACTTTCCTTTTTTTCAGATAATATAAGAGTGAATAACTATTTATTGGTTTCAATTAAAAAGCAAATGCAGATCATATAGGATTTGAAAATAATTCTATAATAAAATCATAAAGCTTTAATTCTCTGTTTAAATTTATAATTGTATTCAAAAAAATTATGTGAAAAATTGTAAAAAAAAATTCATTATACAGCAAAAAATATAATGCACTATGCAGATTAATACAGCTAACACTGGATAGGTGGTTTAAAACAAGCTTTAAAAATGTTTGTTAGTTTCTAAATAGAAACTGCATAACGAAATTTAGAGGCATCTATATTTAAGATAAGAATATTAAACATAATAATTTATTTAAAAAATTATAACTGCAGGTTATTGGTGAATAGAAGTGGTTCAAAGTCAATTTTATGATGAAAATAATTTAAAATGTTAGCAACTCTGTCATTAATTAAATGCAGGTTATATTTCTAAGAACAGAATCAGCTTTCAGAATATACGACAGAAGAAAATACAGAACTGCAAGTGTCACAGATGTATGAAAGATAGAATTGCTTCATCAACCCACTTCAGATTTTTTTCTTATAACAGCTACTGAAAAGCTATGTTCAAAAAGTTAATAGAGGTTTGTACTCTTTACTGGTGATTATAGATTTTATTTGCAAAGCGAGTCAAGAAGATTGTTGCTTGAGTGAAAGATAGGAACTTGCTATTATCCTAGTCATATTTATGAAAGATACAGATCTGGATGATCATGAGCATGTTTAAATCACACTGGTATATATATGCAAAAGGCATTGTTACTTTTCAGTTATATAGGGATGACATTTTTTGTCTATTTGTTTGTCCTTAAGTTAATCCAGTGAATGACTTCTTTAAGCAATAAGAGAATAATGCAAAGTCATACAGAGCTCAATTGATGCAGAATTATCTTTGTGAGGGGACTATAATGTATATCAATAGTCTATATGTTCTTCAGAAATGAAACTAATTTAACATGCTTAAGATACTTTAGTTAGATTTATTACAATATTCCTTCAGAGACTTGAAATGCCTTGGCGCAACAATGGTTTGGCAGTGAATTGAGTTAAAGAATATTATTATTTTGAAAATTGAGAATTGCTGACATATCTGCATAACAATTAAAGATGATTACACTACATATTACAGCTAGCCACATTGACTATGGAACATGATAGATTTTTATTTTGTACATTTTCAAGACAAAAGAGGTTATGATTTTTCTTTTGAGCCTAATTTGTGAAGCACAGTTGAATTAATGCTGGAATTAAAATTCATCATATTCCAATAAAACGAAACTTAAGCCATTTTCTTAATTTTTTTTCTCTATTCTTTCAGAAACTAATGTATAGTTGATTTAAAGTTTAATTTGTGTTCTACAGAAATGGTACATATTTACAAAAATTGTTGTAAAGATGCAGTTGTTGGTCTTTGGAAATTAAAAAAAAATGTTAATATTAGTTGTATTATAATGAAATTGGAAATATTAAATACAGTAGAAAGTATCAAATTAATGAACATATTTAAACTAATACTATCTTTTTTGATATTTTTCAAATATTAAAGTAGATGATAAATATAAATGTTGCCGCAAAAGATAACATGAATGAAAATAACAGTTTAATGCAATAATAAAAAAAAAAACACAGTAAAACCAGAAAAGAAATTTTTACAGATTTCATTATGTATTCTAAAAAAATATTACTAAACAAAAATATTACTAAACAAAAAAGTAATAAAAATACATTACAGCTAATAGGGCAATAGTTGTTTTTATTTGAATTTAGAAATAAGAAAATAATTTTTGAATAACATCAGAATTTTAATTGATGATAAAAAGTAAATTTTAAAATTCATTGTAGTTCTTTGAAAAGTAACAGAAAAAATTACTTACTTTAAATTTCTTAAAGTACTTTCTAATTTAAAACTTGACAAATAAGTAATTAAAGCTGAAAGACAAGACACAACTAATTCTGGTAAAGTCAATATTATTTGCTGTATATCTTGTGTCATGCAAGCTTCTTGAGATGATTCATTCCCTGTATAAAATTTAGTTACGTGGCTAAGTGCAGTAGAAGTATCAAGCACATTTTGAGTGAATCTTTCAATTCTAACAGATCTAAAAAAAAAAAAAAAAAAAAAAAAAATGAAGACAATTAAAAAAAAAAAAGGTAATAAATGCAATCTTTTTTCACTACTGGGAAGTGTAGCAAATATTTGAAAACTTTAATAATATTTACTTCAGTTTTGATGTATCTATGACTTTTATGTAGTTAATTCTTGTTTTGGTTTGAAATTAATAATTATAGTGTCTAAATGCTACAAAACCATAACAAAAATGAGCTTTCTATCTGGAATTGAAAATTTTATCAATAATTTTTTTTCAAGTAAAACATAATTTATATCAGATGACCCTAGCAGTTCATGCTCTTACTTACACACATAAAATGACCTTTCAAGAAAATTAATTTATCAAAATAACCAAAAATGTCACCTAACATCTACATAACGGTAACACATACATACATACATACATCCACAGGAAAAACTTTGCCATTAAAAAGTCTGATGTCACTTGTTTGGAGGGGAAATTGGTAAAATTAAGTAGAATGCTTAGATTATCCAAATAATTTGGAACTGGCTGCATATATGCTAATATTATATATTTTAATACATTTAAATGAAAAATTACTTATAATTTAGTTGTTATTACAGCTTCAATATTCAAATGAACTTATTAAGAATAAATGGTTTAGAGGTAAATGTGGTTTAGCTGCAGTGTTCAATAATTAAAGTTAACGATCCTAGGCTCATTAATATAATTTTATTTTTCTTCATCACCACAGAGTTTGATAAAATGATCAGCTTGTATCGTAATTTTTCCATGTAACCTAAGCATGTTGAATTGAAATATATTAGAAAAAATAAAGAAAACAGTAAAATTGAGTCAAGTGACTTACGATTGGTTAAAGGAAATTATTCAGAATTCATTCAGCTCTTTATTTACCTTTCCTTTGAATCAATTTATTCTCTTTTCAAATAAGTAAATTCATATACATTAAATATTTGACGTACTATTAATAAAATTTTATCTTATTCTTTTAAAACAATTTTTAAAATTTAATGCCTTTTTATCTTTACTCTTTTCGATTGTCTGAGTACAAGCTCATAAATCAGAATACTTTTAAAAAATCCAAAAAAAATTAAAAAAAAAAAAAAAAGTTGATTTTAATCATAGAAAATGGTTAAAATTGCAGTAATAACGCATTATGAATGAAAATCAGATAAGCAAATATGTCCACTAATTATTCATATCAAATTTGCTTAAAATTTTTTGGAATGTTAATGATAAAAAATGGTATTTATACCAGAGATTAAAATGGGGAAAAAAAATTAACAGAATATGGTAATAAAACATTGTAAAAGGGAAAAACTACAGAATTAAATTTAATGCAAATATTTTTACTTTCTAAATACAATTAGATATTACAGTAAATCTGATCAAGTTCTTTTAAAAAAATGGTGTTTAGAAATAATTTTCATGTAATCTGTAAACATTTGTTTTGTAGAAAAATCCTGAGAGAATAAATAAATAAAAATACCTGCCAGATAAAAAACTACTAATTAGATTTTCAGCTTCTTTGCTCAGATTGGATGGAATTAAAACTTCTGCAGGATTCAGGTGGAAGAGATAAGTCTCAAGTTTATTTCTCAATGAAGAGTCTTCAAAAGATGTATACGCAAAATCACCTGTAGATATTTGCACTGCCTATAAGAAAATAAATTTAAATATATAAAAGAAAAAATATATCACTCAAAAGAACTAAACATTAGAAATAATATTATCAAATAATTAACAACATACTTTCATTTTTCAGAGTAGTATGAATATATCACAATATTATGGAACTTTTAAAAATATTTTTATGCTTTTCCTATAGTTTAATAATGTGTTTATGTCATGTAGTTTTATTTAGATAAAAAAGATAAGAAAAGTAATATTTAAGTGTAGCACACATTGCCATACCAATATATATATATTTTAAAATTTAATTTAATCCTAATTAATTTCCAAAGTTTTATCTTAATTCAGCCCATATTATTAACTTCATTCTAAAATATTCTCTTATTTCCTGATCCCATTCCACCTTTTCTATTTAATTAATTCAACATGAGTTCTAAAATTGCTGAAGTCGACAAGTTCCCACACTCAGAGTGAAGGGAATAAAATTTATCAATCTAAGACATTCCATTCTTTTAAAAGATCCCTATAATTTCCTTACCGAAAATGACACATATAAAGAAAACCCTATCAGAATCTCATAGTATAAATAAGTCAGGAAAAATATTTTCTCTTTTTCCCTTTTTTATGCTCTTTTGCTCACTAATGATTTACTAGAGAACATAATTTTTGTTCACATTTTCTGTACTTACTTCTAATTAAAGCTACAATTTAGCTCAGTAGTCTTCTACTTAATAAGTAAATAATGCCAAATTTTACAATAGCTAATACGCTTATATTAAATCCCGATCTAATAAAGAATTTTTAAAAATTCTAATTAATAATTACTACAGATTATACATAAGTAGTAATTACAATATTAGCTTGATCACAAATAATTTTCTTTTTTCAAGTTGATGAATTATTAGATCTATCCTTTAAAAAGAAACTACAAGGTTCAAGTAAAGCTTTATGAAAATGAGGCAACATATTTAAACCTATTTTGAATATAGCATTATTTCTAGTTTGAACATAATGAAAACTATCACTAAATCTATTCTAGTTTCAAACCAGCTGATTCGCAAAGATATTAGAGAATAATTAAGTTTAATATTAAAATATCTATCAGTTTGAATTAAAAAAAAAAGGAAATGGTTAAAAAAATTATATAAAAATACACTTACAAATTTAACAAAAACATTCCAATGAATTATTACTGAAAGCAGTAAAATGAAAAGAAAATTATCTTCCATTAAATATATATATGTATGACAGTTTTTATTTTAAAACAACATGCAAAAGAAATATAATTTTGTATTATCATTACATCACAGAAACAGAATAAAAATAAATGTAATCAATATTATTTAAAATAGAGAAAATATACATTACCACAAGAGCAAGGTTAGCATCACCTTTAGTACTTTCAAGAGGCAATTCACATATACACACTAAATATCCAAGATTTGAGTCTGCATCATTCACATTAAAATTGTCAAGAGGCTCATTAGGATCTAATGTTAAAAATTGTGAAAAATATTAAGGAATCATAATCCTACCATATTTTAGTTTTATATTCAGTCCCACAATAAGAATTTCTATTTTTTTTCTTCTTTTTAATATTTTTACAGTGAGGAACAAAATCTATGTGCCATTTTTATTGAATTAATGGGAAAAAAGTCCTGTAAAAAAAAAGAAGGAAAAAAATAATAAAAACTACTTGCATACACACATCGTGTATCTTCTTCTTTCTTTTAAAAATTAAGGAAAATAAAAATATTTTTTATTACCAGCTTTTAATCACTAATTTATATGGAAAATGGTCCTGGAAATATATATATATATATTTTTTTACAGACTGTAATGTGAAGCTATAATGCTTATTGTTATACATGTTTGTGTTGATTCAAAGGAAATTTGCTTAGAATTTCTGCAATAGAATATAATATTTTAATATTTCAACTTTAATATAAATAATTACGCATAAACATTTTAATACAGATTAATATAATTTAACTAATAAAGACTTCATTTAATCTGGAGACTTACATTATATAGATACACTTATTAAAAATATAAACATTCATGTTAATTTTATCTCCAAGCTAAAAAACAGTAAAATTAAAAAATTAATTAATGGGAGTATCAAGAATACAAAGGATATCTTCACCAATTAATGTGGCTTTTGTATATAATGCATCCAGTTTTCTGGCAAATAATTCATTTTTGTTTTTCCCAGCTGCTTTTAGAGCAGCAGATTCTGCTTGCTTAATCACTCCAACTTTATATCCTTTTGATACCAATTGTTTCACATAAAAATAAAGTCGCTGAGTTGGTATTATCGCAGACATAAAATTATGATTTTTGAAGCAACCTATATTGCAAAGTTTAGATACAATCTGCAAAGGAAAAAATATACAACTTTCAGTATGTAATTAGTTTAAAATTACTTTAAACAAATAATATTTTCTTCTTTTAAGATAAAAGTTACTAAGTTCAAAATTGCATTTAGAGACATCACCAATTTAAACTTGAGACTTGTTATGAAAAATAGCAAAATCATTTTACATGCTTGTAACTTTCAAGAAACATTTATTAATGATTAGATAGCTAATCTACATAATTAAACAATTAATTGAAACTTTTAGTTGGTTGCCATAGTCCATCAAGAGTTTTTTTGTGAATTTAGTGACTTTTGCTAGCCAAAATGTAAGCTGTCTCTATGACTTCTTTTGAATCAGTAATAATTTTTTAAGTGAACATATTTGTTTAAATACTCAATTTAATTTATCTGTATAAATATAAGTTTTGTATTAATCCTGTTAGCATAGAAAAATAAATTATTAATTATAATTTATATTAATATTATATTTTAATGCATTGCATGAGCTATTTTTTTGCCGAATAAGTTGCCTTTAATATTTGCCCATAATCAGCAATTCATATCATTGCAACAAACAATTATTGTAGAAATATACATTTATCTTAGTACAACTTAATTATATACTATGCATACAGAAAAATCAGCTTAATTTTCAGAGCGATTTTTCTGGTTTGACTCTGGAGTTTGATTTTAGAGGTTTTGTACTTGATAGGACTCATTTTTTTACAGATCACTATACTTCTGTTCAGAGATTGGAAAGGGAGAAGTATAAGCCCTTGAAATTAAGGAATCTTTAAAAGCCCTTGGCCAAGGACATTGATCTTTTAGTAATTCCTCTTATGTCTGAATCTAAAAATTATCAATCAGGATATTTTTCTTCTGAAAGCGGAAACATTTTACCTTCAGCCTCCTTTGTTTTATTTTGCATAAGCATCCAAGAAAGGTTTCAGAAAGTATCTACATAAACTATAAGAGAGCATTTTTTCTCTTCCTTATAGTCAGTCATACATAGTGTAGAATGATATGCATTTTTTTTCTTCCTTCTTTACCTCAACTTCTACTATATTACTTTACTATCAGATTCTATCCATAAACGTCCAAATTTCAAAATTTTTTACTTAATAATTCTGATGCAAGTTATCTGAATTAAATATATACTGTGTTATATATGGCAAGAACTAAATAGTAAATGTAATAGTTTAGAAATCAGAACATGCTTGTTCAACTCAATATTATTAAATGTGCTAATTTTCTTCGTCAGAGAAAAGTGACATCTCTTTAATAATACTGACTTGAAAAACAAACATTCTGATTTCTAAATTAATACACTTATTATTTTTTTTCATGTCACTTATAGCAATGTGCATTACTTGGGATGCTATTTTGTATATTGTTATAACAACACAACATCATGCGGTAATACTGCAATAATGCATAATTCAGTGGAATCTAAAGAACACACTGAAGCTAAACAAAACATTCATAAATTTCTTTATCATATGCCACTCTTTTTATTAAATTAATTGACATCGCTTGCTTCTTTTTCATGTTATTTGAGTCTCATTGTGTCATCAACAATTTTTGATCATCTAGCTGCTAGTGTGCACCTTCAAAGATTATCTAAAGCAATTATTATAATACTCTCAGAAGTTGTAAGATATCACTATGTCCTTTTACTGCCTCAAATAGATGTGGATAATCTGCTAAAAGTGAACTTGATGACTTTTACAGATATCTCTATTATTCAACAATAGAAAATCAAAAAAGTTAATATGTTACAGCAGAATAAAGAGAATTAATTTGAGATGACAATGAGGTAAACATCTAAAAATCAAACACTTTACACACTGATTTTAACCTGAATGATGATGATATGTTACTTTTATAAAAATATATTATTTATTTTTATGAAATGCTCAGCATTAGAATTTAAAAGAAGATAACTGATGCAAATAAATGCATCAAAAATTATTTTAAACTATCATATTTTAAAAATGAAATAAAAGCAAATCAATTTTACTTCAGCATCTTTTCCAAAGAATCGATATTTGTAGCCACATTCTAATAACAATAAAGCATCAGGATATTTATTTCGGAATTCTAAATACTGTTTTTCCAGGGCAGTGTACCTTTTTTTAAAAAAAGAGATAAAGTTACTGAATAAATTTTTTTTAGTAATTTATAATGAAAAGGAGAATATATATATATGAATATGTAAAAGAATTACTTAATAGATTTATCAGCTTTTGTTTTGACAGCATCCTCATTTAAATCTATTCCAGTCAGTTGTTCATTATGAAAAGAATCTTCAGTTTCTATATATTTTTCATCAATATTTAAATTTTTGTTGCAGGAATCTTCATTTGATGAATGTTTATTTGAAGATTTTTCATCTTCTGCAATTTTTTTAAAAACAAATGTTTGCAGTTTTTCTGAAACTGAATCAGAGATGTTGCATCTTTTTGAAGAATTGAATTCATGTTGAAACTTGTTTTCAAAAGTTTCTTGTTGACGTTTTGGAATCTTTTTTAAAGGAGATGAACCCTAGGAAGAAATAAAATCAATACTGATTTTCAATCTTTAAAACAACAAATATATAATTTAACAAAATTAGTTCATAAAATATTCCTGTAATTCCTAAATCAATTTACCCTTAATTCCAAATCTTTTAAGATTCTGATGTACCCAATAAATATTGGGAAGCAATATAATTTGTGAGTGAGATGCAAACAAAGTTTCAATTACTCTCTATTACATAAACGAATAACTTTAACTATTTTATATTATAGTTGTACTTTCATGTTTGTGATAGGTTCAACTGACAATAAATGTTGAAATTTCGAATGGCATTTGATTATAAAGAGAGAAGGCAGATAATTATATTTATATAAATAAATATTTTTTGGAAACATCAAATAATGAAGCATTGTTGATCCAATTTACTCCTTTTTCACTTTGATCATATCATCCAATCATAGAAATAAGAAGTGAAGTATAGAAGACATAAAATAAATTATTTTCAAAGCAGCTTTTATTCTTTGGAAGTTAAAATTTTCATTACATTTTCTTTTCCTTTTCTTTTATATTAAATCTATTTTATTAACAATCCTACCTTTGCCTAGGAGATAATAATTTTATCACTTTTTAATAATTTTATCATTTATTAACTTATCCATTAAATCAGAACAGAGGAGAAAAATAAAGAACAATCAATAATCTCAATTAATTATATTAGCATTTTTTCATAAACCAAACAGCATCTCCCTCCCTCCCTCCTGCATAAAAATTTATTTAAAAAAATTAAAATTTATACTTTACAAATTCTAATAATTTAATAAAGAAATTTTTATGTCTTTAAACATTTATAGATTTATGAAAGAACACAAAAATAATAACAGTAAAACAATATTTCAATTAATGAGATAATGTATACCCTAAAAGCATACTATCAAGTTAATGATTAAATCAAAATATGCTAATCATGAATAATCAATATAAGATCCATATAATTTTTTAAATTATGCCCTTATTTTCATTTATTATGCTCTTTATTTTAAAATAGTATTAATTAGCACAAAACTATATTGCTAATTAGTAAATAAAATAAAAGTGTTCTTATTTTTATTTATTTGATCAAATATTACATTTATAGATACTAAGCCCAAAAAATAATCTATAGCTACTAAAAACATGCAAATTTTATACAATTTTCATGTAAATTATTTGTGACCTGTTATTTTTAGGACCATCCAAAGCAATAGATAATATTGCTTGGGATAAAATCATGTTTTTTAAATAACATTTATAACAAAGGCTGAAGTTATTACATCAGATTATTGAAATAATCATGGTTAAAAATCATAAGGGTAAAAGTAAAAATATATTATATTTGATGAAATTTCAAGATATAAATCAGATTTAAAATGCATCATTCTCTCTCTGTCATTTTTTTAAAAATTACAATGTATTCCAATTAATTTTTAAAAATTGCAGTTTTTTTATTTGTAATTTTTATTTTTATTTTTAAAGAAAGATACAAGATTTAGATATATATTATGCTCTGCAACTTAAATATATGTTTACAACAAAGAATATCAGCAGATTTCATTCTCCATGAAATATTAACTGTATATATTCAAGTTTTGATTCAATTCTTGTCACAGGACAACTCAAAACAATTTTCAGATTAAAAGAAGCATTTTTAAGAAATATGGCAAAATATATCTTTTTTAAATATCTCAATTTCCTATATTTTGATTATCATGAGTTTACTAAGAAAAAAATTGGTTGTCATTCAATTTTAGGTTTTTAAAATACATCTTAGTCATTCCATGTTATAGATGTATTTTAGAAAAGTTTTCTTTATTTCATTTACAATTATTATTTATGATATTAATTGAATACAACAGTAAGAAATTTCCATTCAAAACTTTATTTATACATGAATTATTTCTTTTTTTAATCTAAATTTAATTAGTGTATAATTTGATGATGGCATGTGAATTGTTCCTGCAATAATTAGTGTCTGCATCATAAAATCTTTTAAGAATTAATGCAATTTATTACACAACTATTTAAAAGTAATTCTATTTGGTTAATTAAAGATAAACAGAAAGGGCACAGATCAAAAATTTAAAAATACACATAACAGCAAAATAATAATAATAATAAAAATTAAAACTAAAAAAAAATAATATTCACATTATTGAAGCCATTTGCACATCGCTTCTTTAGAGAAGATGTTGGGTAGTTTGAGTCTGATATAAAATATTTTGATATGGTAGACTGGTTCTTAGATTGTCTATTTTTTGAAGAATTCTTGACTTTTTTGTTTGGCATTCTATTAATCTATTCTAGATATGAAAAAATACTTCTGTAATTTACTCGTTTAGAATTAATTTTTAAAAAAAATTATAAGAATGATTGAAATAAAAAAAATGGGTAATGTAGCAAAAATTTCATTATTTAAGTAAATTCACAGCAGAATTTTCCGTTCCATAAAAAACCCGCATTGCTTATTTATTATTTGCAAATGTATTTTTCATTTCACTTCAGTTTAACAGCTGGAGAAGTATTTTTTTTTGTGTGTGTGTGTGAATTACACTTAATTGGATTAACTATATGAAATATAGTCTGAAGACTCTATAATTAAGTCATCTATATAATAAGGTTAAATTTAATAAAAAAATGAAAAATAGATCAGCATTCTATTTTGGAATTTTAATTTTTATTAAATTTCGGCAATTCACGCTCTATTCAGTTTCTGCTTTGTGGCATTATATCTTACATTAAACCAAAGTTTCGATGTCATAAAATCGTAACTTGTTGTCTGCTGATATTTTATATTTAAAATAAATTTTAAAACTGTATTCTTAATTTTCAAAGATGGGATCGAGGGCAGTTACTGCAATTTCTATTGGTTTATGCTTGGTGCTTGTTTCTGTATATTTTGCATCGGATTCTTATTGTATTTTCCAGAATATACTTGCTACTACTGGACTAAATGAAAATTCTTATGTGAAAAGGGCTTTGAACTTTCTTGAACTAAATGAGGAAAATCAGGATTCACCTAAGTCAAAAAATCAGGGAGGTGCTAAAGGTGTAAAGGAAGATGCTAAAAGTGCTCAATTACTTCTTACACCGGAGGAATTAAAATTATATGATGGAGGACCGGACAGTAAAGGTTTATATTTAGCAATACTAGGTGAAGTTTTTGATGTGCAAAAAGGGGCACAGCATTATAAACCCGGAGGAGGATATGGTTTTTTCGCCGGTTTGTATACTAAATGAATTAATTATCTTAGAAAATACTTATAAATAAAATAAATACTAAATAAAAGATTTTCTGCAATAAAAATAGAATTATGATTATGTCTTTGAAATTTGTTATTTACAGATAAAAAATATCTCAGATTTTTTTTTAAATTCTTGACTTAAATTTTAATTGTTTTTATTGGCAGTTTGGTTATTACTATTTCTTTAAAAATATATTACTTTTACATTCTTAATACTATATTTATGTATTTTAATTGTCTGATGAATATTAAGAAATTAAAACGGTTTAGAATGTATGTTTGAATGCAGGAAGTTTTATAGTACCAGCAATCAAGCATAATCGAGGTTTCATTTATGATTTATAAAAAATATATCAATTCAAAATTTTTGGTATTTCCAAAATTTTTATAATCCTTTATTTTTTTTAAGGACAGTTTAATTTCACAAATTTTTTAATGGCTATAACATCTTGTATCACACTATTCATTTTTGTTATTTCATATTATCTCTCATCCTTATCAAATTTCTTTGGAATTTCATCATTTTTCTCTCGTGTTTTTTTAAAATGACAAGCATAAAAACATTTTATAGTTTCTAAATTGTTGGTCATTTTAGTTAAGTAATATTTCATTCTAATAAAAAGATTACAATTTATTTTCTGATAATCTCATTGATTTTGATATTATTTATTAGGATTTAAAAAAATAATCTTTTTTAGGTAAGGATGCTTCCCGAGCTTATATTACTGGCGATTTTTCTGAACAAGGGTTAATTGATGATGTTAGTGATCTGGATTCAAAGTCTTTAGCTAGTTTAGAAGACTGGATATCATTTTATAAAGAAGAATATGAGCATGTTGGTATGTCCTGCATAAATATATGTGTGCATGTGTATATAATTACTTTCAATGATAAAAGTTAAGAATATATAACTGAGTAATAATTTTCATAGGTTTATGATTTTGTGTCTTTTTTTTTTCTGATTTAAATTTAGTGCTAAGTATTTTTAAGAATATTTAATTTGGACTATGGATTAAGTCATGAAGATTATGATAATCTAGTGAATATTTATTTTTATAGAACTGAAATCATTCATAATAAGTTAGAGTATTCAATATCAAAAATAGCTAAAATGCTTTTGTTCTTAATTTATCCATTCTAGATGCATTCCTCACTGTATTTATTATATTTTAACTATATCTGATGATTAGAATTTTTCCTTATGCTACTTGTCAGATATGCATGAACATTTAGAATTTTGTTTTTAACTTCTAATTCATGACTGCCAAATCTTTAACTCTCCAAAATTTGCAAATAGTTTATTTTTAATATTTTATTCTGATATTGCAATATTTCCATCATGTATTGATAATCAATGAGAGGAAATTTTCTAAATTGGTTTTAAATTTCATATGCGTAGAATGTCTATTTTATGTGCCTCAAAATTGGAGGTTATGTAAGTGTCATTCAATATTTCATTTGAATTGATATTTTTTTTTACTTTATTTAATTTATTATGGATATATTACTAAGTTTCCTACACAAGGATTTTATGTACTTAATCATATTCTTCCATTTTAGGAAAATTGATTGGCAGATATTACAATAAAAATGGGGAACCAACTAAAGAGTTACTATCAATAAAACAAAAGATGAATTCAGTAAAAGAGAATATATATACTGAATCAAAAAATAAAGAAGTTTTCCCTCCTTGTAATTCAGAATGGAGCAAAGAAAAAGGAAGCAGAGTATGGTGTACTAAAAGAAGGTAACATTGATGCAACTTTATTTTTCTTTTTTCCATATAATGGTATTTACTGTCTCTCTGTAAATGTTTTTAAGAATTTTGAGTTCATTTGAGCAAAGCATCAAATTGTTATATTAAGTTTAAAAGAGCTATTCTTTTTTTGATATTGAAAAACATTTGTACCTATGAAATTATCTGTATCTTTTTTTTTTCTTTTTAAAAAGGTGCTTTATAAATTTTGACTTTATTTAAAAAACTTGCAACTGTTGCTTATCTGCATTTACATTTAACTAATTTTTTTTATTTGTGTATGTAAAGAGTTGTAAATAATTCTAAAATAAAGAAAGACTTATGAGCTAGACATTAATCTGTTTACCTGATTGTATGTGATAAAAGTGAAACATTGGTTAAAATAGTTGATCTGAGGTCTTTAATGTTATTATGACAGAATAATTTTCTTATAAAAGATAATGAATGTATACACTTAGTAAAGATTAAAATCGTGAATCTTGTATCAAAATAAATAAATAAAATAAAAAGGTGATAGAACATGATATTGATTATCTTATTTTATTTTTATGCAATATATATATATATATATATATATATATATTGTTACTGATAATAGAATTCATATATCTGGATTTTTTTTTAAAAAGTAGTTCAGCATTATGTGAAGAAATATGCAAGTATATAGAGTCAGATTTTGTAGTAATATTCATTGATGTTGAAAGCTAAGATTTATTTAATATTAAAAATCAGTGGTCTTTAATTTTCTGCATTGATAACTCCTAATTTAGTTTTGGTCAAATTATGGTGCAAGAAAATCTGTATTTCTTATGTTCGTTGAATTTACTTGAAGAAAAGAATAACAAAATTTCTTAATTCTATTATTTAATCTTCTCTTCTATTATTTAATAAAGAGTATATAGCTCATCAGTTATACATTTTAAATACAAGATATAAATTTTTCTATTTTTGGTTATTTGTAATATGAGTTTTTCTCTCTGAAAGATTAATAAATAACTTATCAAATCCCTTAAATCCATGAATTCTTTATTCTTTAGCAATTTTTATTAAATGCATAGTATAAGATACAAATTTATTGCTTTAGAAATTGCTGCATTAAAATTTGGGTTCCCTGACTATTAAAATGTTAATAATAAAATTTAGAAAAATTTGTTTGTTACTTGTGAGAAAATTTTTATGCTGAAGAGTGATCCAAACACAATCAATAAATCAATTAAAGTATTTATAACTTTCGTGGTAATATATATACCACTCTAATTCACCTGAAGGCATACGTTTAAACTGAATGACTAGAATAATATTATCCAATAGTTCAATTTAATTGTATATTTCAAGTTTGGTGAGATGGCACAAATTTTTTAACTTGAAGAATTATAATTGCTTTACTTGATTTATTGATTGTGTTGAAGAAGATGAAAAATTAATTAGCTTGCAATTTATATCTAACCATATTCTAATTTTTAATATAAATTATAAGAAAATTGCATTTACAATGTCTCCATTTCCTAATATTCAATATCTGCATTTTTATTTCCAGTGGCGGAATAGATCGTGAATGGGTAGGAGTACCACGAGAACTTCACATTCAAGGAAAGGATCCTCGCTGTGTATGTGTGAAAAATTTTGGACCACTTTCTTCTGATCCCAATGCACAGCAGCATAAAAATAATGGTGATTTGGACCATCCTGATTTAAAAGAATATCCAGGTTGTCCTTCATCATCTGAAACTTGTGCTGTTGCTCATCCTTAATTGCACCTATTACAATGATTTGTTGTTAGAAGAATTCCAGCCAATCAATTAACATTACATGAATCTTATTTTGTATGTCGGTGTGAATGCTTTTTTGAATGTGTCGTGGATTATTATTATGCTATGTATTCATATGTCTAAGTCGGGAAGCACTGAGAATGATACAAATGTTTTGATATATTTTTATATTTTATAAAAGAAATATATGAATTTGCTAGTTGTATATTATAGAAAAATGCCATTTCTTTGAATTTTAAAAAAAAATACTATTGTTAGAAATTGTACATAAAAAGTATTATTTTAAAGATCCCTTATATTTGTATTGCCATATGCTCCTTTATGATTTTTGTACTTTTTTTAAAAAAAATTCTTTAGATAAAAATACTTGTTTCAATTAAATGAATCAATAAAAATTGTTATTAAAATTTCAGTCGTGCAGTGATTTAATATACTCATTACAACATAATTGTAAATGTAATACTTATTTTAAATGAATATTCAAAATATAATATTCATATTGAAAGGAATTATCATCAATTCTCAATACAAACCTGACTTCACTACAGTAATAAATGGAAGTCAGTCCTTTTTATTCTTTAATATAAAATGGATTATTAGAATGAAATGTAGTTGAATTGATAACTACTTATGAAATATTACTATATCAAATTTAATTATATTGTTGGCAGTTTGAAATGCATTATTTAAATAAAATTTATACCATGGATGTTACTAATGAATTAATATTATTTATCAATCAATGTTACACACTAATGTTGATATGAACTGAAAGTTCGGTTGAATAGGAATGTGTGTCATCAAACGGAATGAAATTTTGTTGGTACAGAAATTTAGTTTTTTATATTAAAGAATTGATTTTCTTTTGCATGTAGTGTTCTTTTTAAGCAACTATGTGAATTAAAATGATATATAATTTTAATTCACATAGTTGCTCAAAAATAATATAATTAACTTTGATTGTAGAATTTTAGAAGCTTCAGCTGAAAAAATATAAAAATTGGTATTGTGTAATTGTGGTAAATGTTATTAATGAAAGAATTCAGTCTTAATTTTTTTTTTTATTTCATGTATTCACTTTCAGTGACTATAATTTTTTTAAAAAGTATCTTCTTGGGGAAAAATTTTTGTTATTTACCTGTCAGGAAATATTAGTGGCAATAAAGATTTGTCATTATTTTGTTTAATTATTATTGAAATGTCTTGTTCGAAATTTGGCACTAATTTGTAGAGATTTGTAGAATTATTATTGTAGTCTTATTCTTATATATTATATTAAAGTAGTATAAAAACAACAGATTTTAAGGACTAGATATTTAGCTTTCAAACAGAAGTTCCCTTTTTAATTTCACAGCATTTTTATTTATTTTTTTATTTTCTGGTAATTTATTTTCTTTCTATGTATATATATATATATAATATAAATATTTCAGTATGAAAATATTAGTGAAACTTTTTCATTTTTGTTTTGAATCATCAGCAGTGTTGAATATGCAGCATTATTTTTTTTTTATAAATCAAAAATGTTTGGAGATTTTTATTTTGTTTCTGAATTTACTGCTATTATGTGCTAATTAATTGGATACTGGATCTGTTTTGTTGCAAATATATGTAGAATGCTTTTATTTGATAACAGTATATTTCACTTAAATGACTAATCTTAATTTAAGCATTTTGTAAGATAAATTTTAAACTATTTTTAAAATTTTAACTTTTTTTTTCTATTTATATAGAATAAGTTTTATGCTTTGCTTTCCACTTTTGAAGTAAGCATATATTGTACATATTATGAATCAGCATTTAAAAAATTAATTTGCATAAAACACAAATTGGTTAATAAGCATATCAAAAGGCTTTTATTTTTATTTATAAGTGAATGAAATTCCATGTCACTTTATTTAGTTGTTCATATAATGTAATGATGTGGCATAAATAATAAACAGGGATAACAGAAATATTAGTCACTAATAAAAAAAAAAGCAATGCACTGGAAGATACATAAAAAGGAAAATCGAGTACATGCTATTTCTCTCTTGACACATGACTTATTAATTTTATCATTAATGCTAACATTTCATTAAAAAAAATGGAAAATCTGTTTTATTTAATTTAATTGTCAATTACAATCCATTTTTTAAATTTATTTTGTATAGTTTATATGATATTGTATTCGCTTTTGTAAAATTTAGCTGTTTGCAAATAATAGTCTATTAAATTGCAGATTAATTTTCTTTGAATATACTTTTTATTAGTTAAGAAAAGTGTAATAACCCCATCAATATTCTTGCATGCTTTTGCAAAGGGATGTTTTCTGTGTTTAGAATCGACACAGAGAAGAAAATCAAAGTATAAATTCTGATTTTCATTCTGTTGATTGTTTTGAAAATTTGATATACATTTACAATTTTCTTGAAAAGATAGCAAACCAAATTTCATTTATTTTGCTAATCGTGTTCACACACTCACAAAGATGCAAGCAAGCAGACAATCTGTCTCTTCACGGAGTTATTCCAGGTATAATTCTAGCGTTGTAGTGTGGTGCAGAAATCACATGCTAAAATTCATCTATGTAACTTGATGCGTTTTTGAGTTACTTTATTCACGTTGATATGGGAAGATGTATATTGATAGAGGATGATGAGTTTTGATCCAAAATTCGTTAGAAATCTACAATTCTAGTAATAAAGCCATATACAGAATTTCTGTTGTCTAGTTCTTTGTGTTTCTGAGTTATCGTGTTCGCATGTACACAGATGAAAGACAGACTTCTGTTAACATTTTTTTTCTTCCAAAATTTGATTGAAATTTTCAACAATTATTACAGGCCGTATTTCAAATTTCATCTGTCTGGCTAATTACATGTTAAAGATAGAGAAACGGACAAAATTCCTAAGGTATTTTTCCTGGATCCAGTGAAGTCTAAAATATTGATTCATCAAAATATTTAATCATATTTTTTAAAAATTGCAGTATTTTAATTTTGTATGTGAAAAAAAGGGGATTTTTTGAAAAAATAAATAAACATAGAATTTTCAATTGAATTTATTTTGTTTAAAACACTTTCTAGTTGCTTTAATATTTTTAGGAAATCTTTCAAACAGTAAAATATTTTACCACCTTATGTAAAGAAATGTTTTGTTCCAATTGTCCCAGAAAATGTACTTTGTTTTGATATTTTGTATCTATGAAAAAATATACCGTCAGCAAATAACTAAACACTTTTCCATTATAACACAATCATTTATTTATATTCAACTGTACATTTATAATAATAATCTTTACAAACTCTATCTTTTACTCATCACAGAAGGATAACTTCATTCTACATAATCTTTCATCTTATATCAAACGAAGCTCTCATAACATTTCCTTTGAGATAACAATATAGACAATACTGTTCTACATCACATATATGAAGACACATGAAAGAAATACACATTTTGACGTTTACAAAGATGCAGATTATATTTTCACATAAATGGAAGGGGAAAAAAAAACCACCTTTTTTCAAAGTAAACTATTCTTTTTCCTTTTTTTTTATAACAAAGTTAAATCTCCATTTTGGAAGAAAAAGCTTTGCCATTTTATTTTAAATTGAACTTTCTTTTTTCAAAAAATTAAATGTTATATTGCATCTTTAGCATCAATTAAATCAATTGCATCAATTAAAATTATTAAAAGAAATAGATTATGGAATAGGCTCTTTTTATTTGATTGGTGCTAAAAATGCAAGGGTTTATCTATGATTATTTCATTTTAGTATCATGATTTTTTTAGTGGGTATTATTTTTGAGTTCCTTTTACATATAATTGCATTCTAATCTGTATCATTTTAGAATTCAGCTTTAATCTTTTTTATTTATTATGATATCTGTTCTATTTTATCTCATTGGCGCCAACAGCGGCTACTTATAGTAAACCACTTATAGGACTTAGTATAAGGCTATGATACAAGTAATACCGAAATTATTACAGACTTTAATTTATTTATCATGCATGATACATGTTTCATTTGCTAAAATATAACTTCACTGCAATTATGTATATATATATCCATTGTACGTCTGCAGCCTGACATCAATTACAAAAACTTTCTTTTACTTAACGATGCATGAAAAGCTGCAAAATTCTTATGCTTTGTGCCCTTGACCAGTGTGAAGTTTTTATTACATTTAATTGCCTATCATAAAAAATGAAGAAGCATTAAATTATCTTCGCAAATTATTGTGTTACCTTTTGAAAAAAGGATTTATAAAAAGTTAATTATTGTATGTAGGTGAAAAAAGGCTAAGCTTCTAGCTAAGCTATTTTTAGACACATATAAACGGATAAAATTATATAAAAAAGTATAATATGTATAATGATATACATATTAAAATTTTGTATAATTTCTTGACATTAAAATTTGGAAACACATAATTTGTTGAATAATATAAAATATACAATTGTCGAAAGTCATATGAAAACAAAAATAATAATGAATAATTTAAATTTTTCTTTTTGCTTCAAAATGAAATTAAAATAACGAAAAGAATTTCCCAAACAGTTTAATTTCTTTCAAATCAATTATATGAAAGCGATTCTCTTTACTAATTAAATATTTTATGGCTGGAAAATTTAACAGAATTTCCGGAATAATTTAACTTTTAGAATAAACTTATTTCAGATTTTGATAAACTGATATCCTTCTTAATTCAATCAACAGACGATAAATTGATGTTTTTTTTTATTTAGATGAAAAGAAAATTTTTGTTAAGATAATTCTTTATGAATACACTATAATTCAAATTATCAAAAGATAAATCTATTGTAATCCAAAGATCCATTTGATATTTAATTCTAAATGATATTATTTTAGAACTTTTATTAATTTATTAGAAATCAGAGAAATTAGAAGTATTGTAAACTGAAATTAAACATATATTTTGTATAAATGGAACAAAACAACCTTTTTAAAAAGATATCTTTAATTGTTGAAATATAAATTTATATGCATGTTTAATTTTTTTAAACGTTCATTGTTATCTTTTGTTAGATGGATTTGCATTTTTTTTTTTGCTCGTAATTCTTTTAACGGTTTTTAAATGTGCAATTATTTATCCAATCATGGTTCATTCTTTTTACCGTTTTATTGATGAATAAATAATAATATTGAATAACTTTTATTAAATAGACATTGTTGCTTAAGTTTGATGTCGAATAGTTATTGAATGCAAAAATTTGATAGTTTAAAACTTTTTTAAAAATCAAAATTGGATGCAATTTTGCTGACTATTAAAAATTAACTAATTTTATAATGATTAATTTGCATCAGATCCAGAATTAATGATTCAACTTTTTTAAAAGTTGTTGTTTTTAGGTAAAATGTTAAACAAATGAATTTTTTTTTTAATATCTAGAGTTATTTCACAATTTTAGTAATTTTTGAAAATTGAAAATATGATATTACAATATAAAATTGCAGTTTTTCATTTTAAAATTTCGGATACAATAATATTATATCCGCAAAGAGAAGAACTAGAGTTATAAAATATCAAAAGCATTCTAAAATTTTAATTCCACTGTGAAAAACCTGTTTGAAATCATCCCTTATAGACTGGCAAAGAGCACTAAATTTTGAAGTTCATATTAAAAATTATATAAAATTATTGATACAATGGACTAAAATGACATTAAAGCACAAAAACATTATTTAATTATATGATATTATGTGTAGACACTTTATGTACTTCATTAAGTACTTACTTAATACATTTTACGTTAGCAAATTTTTTTAAAATTTATGTATTTCGAAATATCAAAGCGTTACCCTGCAACTTTGCACTATCAGTAACACTTTGATTTTAATTTACATAAATATATTTTTACTATGATAAACGTAAAATTTTCACTAATAAAAAGATCTTGCGAATTGAAAAGAACAGAGTAATAATTTTTGTAATAAACATAAGTTAAAAAAAATATTTTGAAAATTCTTAACAGAAGATGACTGATGAATTAAAAATATGTATATTTTTCAAAGACGTTTACTGAAATCAAATATATGCAGCAACATTTTATATAACGAATATCTATATACAAAGTGTACTTAAGTTTGTCAACTGTCACTTAAACATTTAGACAGACGTATAAACATTTAGACAGACATATATTCACTAGACGATTGTTTCATAAAACATGTTAATTATTTTTTGTACAGTCCACAACGAATATTTCTGTAATGAAACTATTTAATATGGGAATATGCGATAGAAGGAAAGACCGACCGATGTTCATTACAGTTCATTAAAAAAATTAGACACATACGGTCTATTACATTCTGTGATATATTGAGACTAACTAATTCAAGTACATATTGATATTTTCAATACTGTATCTTAAAATTATTAAATTAATTACCGTCGAGCAGCACCAAATATTTCAAATAAACATGGGAAGTTATTTTAAGTTCATGAAATGAGATTTAGTCTTATAGAATTGATTGGTTGCTAAATATTTTTTTATAAATAACCACGAAAAAGAGCAATTTTTTTTGAGAACGATTTAAAGAGAGAAAAAAATGATTAATTTAACTATCAAAGATGTAGTTATATGCAATGAGGGAATATGTATGGTAATTTCATAAAACTTTTGAGGAAAAAAAATTCAAAACAATAGTAAAAAAATGAAATCGCACTTTGGTGAGAAAATTTTTTTAGTTTCATTAACAAAATGGTTACTTATATAATAAATCACTAGTTTTTGTTATTTATTCAATAAAATGAAATTGATTATAACTCAATAGATAAATGCAGGTGAAACCTTTAAGTTTATCGTTTAAGGGACCACTAAAAAGGACATACAAATGAGAACGAAATGGTAACGAATCTTAATTCAAAATGAAATAATCTACTTACTTCAGATATACAATATAGTTGTTTAATTTTTGTTAAATTTTATAATTATTTCAATGTTTTATTACGATTATGCTGTCAATATATATTGAAAAAAATGTTAAATAAAAAATATTTATAATTTATAAATATTTAAATGATTATTAATTATGATTACAATATTTTTACTTTATTTATGTTTTTAGAGTTATCATATATATCTATATTTCAATTTTCTTAAAGTCTTGATATAACTTTCTAGTTTTTCTTTCTTTTTAGACAGTTTGCAAAACGATCTTAAAATTTTAATTTTATTTAAAAAGAAACTTTCTGTCTGTTTCAATTGTTCTACCTTTTTTTTTGATATCTAACTAAATCATTAATTCAACTTATGAACAATTAAATCAGGAAAAGGTTAAATCGATGGATTGTAAACGCAGAGTAAACAACTGATTATCGAATACTGCGGCGCTATAAAGATTTTCTAAATATTGAAATGAATAGTAATAAAATAGGACCAATAATACCAATGAACGAAATACTGAAGAGCTTTCACGGTAATTCTTATTGGGAAAAAGTGAAATTAAGAATCGATAAGAATACATTTTAAAACTTGTAAAGCTCCATCGCTAAGGTTAGCATTGTACCAGCCGCATATTAGTATTTCTAGATGTAATAATCAAAAGGTTGGTATTATCGTGCCCATATTCTGTTTTAATGAAATCAAACGCTTTCTTGATAATTACGATGTCACCTACATCTAATGATGCAATAGTTTAAATTCCCTAAAAATGTTTTATTTGGTTTAAGGGATGAAATATTCATGAATAATAAAATAGATTACAAACGGTACAAAAACAAATGAATCTTTAAAAATAGCTGTATGATATTTTTATATCCATGTTCATTCAAACTAAAATTCAACGCAAATAGGAAAAATGCGCTTAATATCCCGGAATGTTAATCGGTATGAAAGTGACATTGATTTAAAAGTAATCATTTACTGTATGAGTGAAATCATTAGAAAATTTCGCCAATTAATGAAATTGGCGAAGATTCATGAATGCAGTTTATAAATTTTTAAGGACTCAATACGGGATCACATTCAGGTATGGCTATAACAACACTACCTTGAGAAATTGATCTGGAATTGTCTTTTAATGGCATTCCACTGCTGAGACTCGGTCTGGAAGGAGCGTTCGCTGCTCTTACGTGAGGATAATACTGATTATCCGGAGTCACTTCTTCGTAGTGATGACTTCGAGGATCTAAGTTCAGAACCACACTGTCTCTTTGTATTGTCTGACCAGACGTATCGCAGATTGTTTCTAATGAATGGAAGGAATCTGGATTGCCTTGTGGAAGCGAAGTCGCTTTATAGCTATGCTTCCCAATAGGTAATGATCCTTTCTTGGGTAAACAATCATGACTGACACTTCGACCAGGTGAAGATTTTAAAGGCGTATTTGCTGCACCGGAAGTCTGATCGTCTTCTCTAATAGTAGGAAGACATGGACTTGATGGCCAATCTGAAAGACGTGTGAAATCAAGTGCCACATGTGACTCTTTATTTGCAGCAACATTTGGTGAAGATGGGGATCGTGTACCCAACTTTATCTTGTCGTAATTATGAATATCTTCAGAAGTTGATGATTTAGTCTCCAATTCGACCACAGTTTCTTGAGAACAACTTGATGATATGGAGGTTTCATGATGATATTCTCTATTTTTATGAGTTTTGACGTCTTCCATACTTGCACACCGGGCTTTATATATCGTACTTGCTGTTGGAATAATAGGAAGGCTACCTTTTCTGGTTTTTGGTGGAATTTGGTGAAACAGTCCTACATTTTTTTGAGGGAGAGCAACAATATCAGTTTTGTCATTTTCCTCCGCAATTATTGTACCTTGGTGATTTTCTGGATTTATTAAGCTCGTGTATGAAGTGGAATGGGGCACATTGGACGACATCCCAGCAGCAGCCCATTCACGCACTGCACCAATGGTTTTGGACGAACTTTCTTCAATGAGACTATATTTTCGACCTGAGCGAGGATCGCCAAGTTCAGAAGTTTGATTCTTAGTCTGTACTGTATTTCGCATGCGCAGTACTTTATCCCAAGTAAGAGCTTCCCCACTAGAATGACGTCTGCCGCTGCTTCCACTTTGTAAGAGAACGTTTTCTTCAAATTGTTGTACTAACATCTGTACTTCCCAATCATTAGTGTTTTTTTGTGTATCTTTGTTTAATTCTTGCAGGTCTTCTTCAGGAGGATTTATTGTGTCTATAAGACTTTCTGCTACTACTGGAAATATGGGCTTTGAAACATTTAGCCAAGGGGCTTCTTCCATATCTGGTGGAGGTGGTGGAAACTCCAAACGCCATAATTCTTCTTGCTCTTCAGCTGTTGGATCCTGTGAAAATTTGTTCATGAGATTAAAGAATAAAATGTATAAAAATATACATCACTAAAGATGTGGAGCCTTCCAAAAATATTAAATACTGTTCGTTACTCAGGAATTAATTTTCAATCATAAATTTTTTTCTTCTGTTTTTTCAAAAAAAAAAAAAAAAAATAGACATTGTAAGCATTATCTAACTTTAGTTTAGGCAAAGAGATTTGCTATATATTAAAGTTTTATATAAACTTGACTTTTTTTAAAATGAGGGCTTCAATTTGGAATTTAAATTCAAATTCTCCATATTAAATTATCTTGAATACATGCAAAATATCACTTTAAAGAAGCAGAGGCTGAATTATAGGCAGTAAAAATTTAAATTTCATAATATTAAGATTGCTTTTTCTCAATACATTTCTAAATATAATTCATGGGGTACAGTAATTCTTGCTTTACATTAAACTACTACATATATAAATAAAAAATGTTTTATCTTCTCCATATTTGAAATACTATTTTATTAATTTAATTACATGTACTAATATTAAGAATATTATTAATATTATTAAAAAAATCTGAATAGTAACAGTTTTAAAATTTTGTTTTCTATAAAAAAAAGAAATAAAAAGAAAAGTTTTTGAGAAAGAAAGAAAAAAGAAAAGTTTTTGAGAAAGAAAGAAAAAAGAAAAGTTTTGAAAAAGAAGGAAAAAAGAAAAGTTTTTGAAAAAAAAAATTGAACTAAATACGATTAAATACATTATATATTCCTAATTATGAACAAAAATATAAAAAAAAATAAAATTAAATAAAAATTATGAATTGATTAAAAGTTGGCATTAGAATTTAAGATAATGCCATCTGTAAAATTGAAATTTAAATTATAAGTTATATGAATCTATTTTCCTATACGTGATTCTTTCTTCTTAATAAGTACGTAGATATAAATATCACATCAATAATTTTTACAACTGGATTAGTTTTCCCTTGATGAAAAACTTAATCACAATAATCGAGATATATAACAGAAAATTCACAAATAAAAAATTAAAAAAAAAAAACATTTAATTTTTTTTTTGTTTTTCAACCAGTCTAAAAATAATTTTGATGAACTATTTTTATTTTACCTAAATTATTTCTGCATTTTTCTGGATATTGGAATTTTTGGAAATCCAAGCAAGTTATTATAAACCTGGTTTTATATACTGAGAATTAATTTATGAATAATGAAATTAAGAAAAAAAAAGCATTGTTTGTGTTGAGTTTTATTTTTTAAAATTTATCTTCCATAAATAAATATGAAATAGAATATTTATTTTCGATAAATTATTTGGAATGTATTTTTTTAGGCCACAAATATTTTAACAAATAATTAAATAGTGCAGTTAAAATGATCGAATAATTAATGAAATATAAAAAAAGTTAAAGAAAAAGTTATAAGAATATTCTATTTTAACATTTGTGTATTGAGACAATCCTTTAGAATTTTTATTTTGTATATCTTCAGCCATTTTTTTCTTTCCTATTTACCTATATTCTTAATATAAGAATTAGTTCAAAAAAGGAAAATTGAGGATTGCCATTAGTAGGCAATAAAGAAACAAATATGAAGACAGCCTTTGAAATAAATGTGATTTACATGTATTTAACGAGGATATATTATTAGATACATCCGACTTATCATATTTCGATTAATTTTAACATTTATAGTGAAGAAGTAATTGGATGCTTTTTTTAACTGACTTTACAGAAAAAAAAGGAACATACAGTGGTGGCCAAAATTGTGGACACTTTTGAAAATTTTAATGTTTTCTAACTTTGTATGCTTATAGAAAATGCAACGTTTCACAAAATGGAAACACTTACATATCATTTTAAAGAGAGTTTAATACTAATTTCAATACCAAAAGCAAAATTCAAATATTTGCAATATAAAAAAAGTTGTGTGGCAATAATTATCGAGGCACATTAGATGCTGATGACTGCAGTGAGTTACCAGTGCTCAGTGTGATAGCTTTTATTTTTTTATTAAAGCTTCACACTGCTGTTTCATTGAGCTGACAATGGTTTTAAGCTCTTCCTTCGTTGTTGCTTGATGCCAGGAAACAATTATAGACTCAATTAATCCTCTTTTATTTGATGAACGCTTCATATCTTTAAGAATTTTCAAACGGTGCCATAAGTTCTCAATAATTTTAAGTTTAGGACGGTTTCGCGGTCATGATAACAATTCATTGCTCTTTGTACTAAATCACACTTTCGATATTTTTGCTGTATGGCAAGGAGTTGAATCCTGCTGAAAAATAAATGATGCATTGTTAGGAAAGAGATCACTGATGGAAAATGTAAGTTTTGGCTCTAGAATAGTGTCAATGTATTTTCTTGCATTTAATGTCCCATCGATAACATGAAAGAGACCAATACCATCTGCAGACATGCAAGACCAAATCATTACACTGCGTCCTTCATAGTTGCCTGAATGCAGTCAGGATGTAGCTTTTCGCCTATTCTATGTCTTATCTATTTTCGCCATCGCTACCAAATAACAATATCTCTGTTTCATCACTCCGTATAACTTGTAACCACTGATCATCTGGCCAATTAATGTGTTCTTTTGCCCACTGTAATCTTTTTATACACTGCTGTAAATTTTTTCGTTGAATTCTACCTCTTAGTCTAACATCTAATAATCTTCTACTGGTTGTTCTTGAATTGACATAAATGCCAGCATCATTCAATTCACTTTTGGTGGCCGCTGATGACATTCTTCGAGCATGGAGACATAGTCTTTTTATCCTTCTGCCATGAACAGATGTGGTGTACCATTTTAGCCATTTTCCGCTTTGTTTTTTATTGAATTTGTCTCCAGATATCGTAAACAAAATTCTCGGACGCCATATATAGTTACTGAACTACCCACCTGTTTTGCAATTTCCACATTGGAAAGATCACATTCATGTAGCACAATAATCTTAGTTCCCTTTCTGAGTGTCCAATATATTCTTTTATTTGATGGCATTGCTTCATGACTAAATATTAGAAATATTTACAACAATTCCTACTAAATATTAAAAAGCTTAACAAAATTTCTTACTTGTGATTTGTTTACATAAAAAACTGTCTTCTTCCTTCTATAGAAAAAGGCACAATTATGACCTGTTCCAACTTTAAACATGATTTCATTTTCTTCAGGCAGTTATTATAATTTTTTTTGTTCCCAGAAAAAGAACAGTGATTGGCCAGGAAAGTTAGAAATTACACTCCACTTCATCACTGTGTTTGTTATTCAGATTAAAGTAAGAATAACTTTTATTGTATTGAAAATATTTCAATTTTGCGTTTTGTATTGAAATCAGCATTAAATTCTCTTTAAAATGATATGTAAGTGTTTCCATTTTGTGAAACGTTACATTTTCTATAAGCATACAAAGTTAGAAAACATAAATATTTTCAAAAGTGTCCACAATTTTGGACACCACTGTAGCTTTAGAAAAAACTTATCAATTCCGAAAATCGATGAATGGCACTCAAAGGCATCTAATAACAGACAATGTGTTGCTCTATTCCATGTTCTTGGTTAATTTAAGTTTAAGATAAAAATATGTTTTATTAGCAAACGACAATTTTTTGTTTTCTGCTCTTTCATGTATTGAATTTCTCATTAAAAAATAGTTATTTGGAACATTTTGTTACTTTGGGAAACTATATTAAAATTATTTGGGTAAGTTGCAAATTTAATTAAAAGTTTTAAGTTAAATTGAAAATTAATTCAATCTAGATAAAAAGCTGTTTTATCAACAAACGACAATTTTTGTTTTTTACTCTTTAATATATTGAATTTCTCATTATAAAATATTTATTTGGAACATTTTATTACATTTGGAAATTATATTAAATTTATTTGGTTAAGTTGTACATTTAATTAAAAGTTGCAAGTTAATTGAAAATCAATTCAATCTAGATAAAAAGATGCTTTATCAATTAACGATAATTTTTGTTTTCTGCTCTTTCATATATTGAATTTTTTATACAATAGTTATTTGGAATATTTTGGAAACTCTGTTAAAACTATTTTGATGTTACAAATTTAATTAAAAGTTGCAAGTGAAATTGAAAATTAATTCATTTTAATTGCTATAAATCGAAATTATTAGTAGTTTGTATAGACTTGTAAATAAGTTTGCAATAAATTGATATTTTTAGGTAGCAATATAATATGTAGACTTCTTATTTTTAAATAAAAAGAAAGAATGAATTCAATTTTTTAAGAATTAATTTTACTGTTATATCTAAATTTAAAGAAAACCCTTTTCATAATACGTCAAAAATGTTTTTTCAATAATGAATGTACACGTTGCCATCGTAAATATCGAAATATCGAAGTGTGAGGTGCTTAATTGATCCTACAGTTAAAAGTAATTTTAAGTTTCTTGGCCTATTATTCTTTAAAATTTTCCAATTAGAATTATTTTTGCATTTTATAAATTTATTTTAGAACAATAACTTATGCTTTCAAACTAAACATTTTTTAAATTTTGTTTTTTAATGCGCATCAGACTTATGAAATGATATTGGTTTAAAGTTGGCATGTTAAAAAGATTCGTCTGACTTCAGCGTTCATGAATTTTTTTGTCAAGTTCACTATAGCTATATTTGTTTCTGTTTGACGGATTGTAAAATATTATTACTCAAATTAGTTATTTACTTACATGTAGAAATTTATACTGGAAATATTCGCTTAAAAATACTCTTTAATTACAAAATTTTGGTACTAATCATTTAATTTTTAAAAGAAGCAGCAACTTTATTTTAAATAAATATTTATTTATGCTACAAAAATAAGAATAATAATTGTAATTGAATATTTTTATTTTGACGAATAATATAAATTTGATTTTAGAAAAATTCTTTGATTTGATTCATTTCATTTCATACAGCGTCCATTTTATAAGTATATATTGCATTCAATTACCGAAAAAATAGGTCGGTACACAATTTATGAACAAGTTATTAATTATTTCCACCTGTTCCAATTTTTATTTTATCTTGTCATGCGATTTAAATAATGATATGAAAATTTATTTCCATTATCAGTGCGATATGCTTCAACTGCTTTGTGATTTCTTTGCTTAATTTTTCATTTTTTATTACATTTCTTTTTTCTTTCTTTTTTATTCAAAATAATGCAAATAATTAAATAATCAAAATTATTATTTATTATAATTGAATTATCAAATTAATTAATACTCAATAGCTTTTTAATTAAATAAAAAAAACTAACCATCGTATATTATCTGTAGCTGAATGGTCGAAGTATTGTTCCCCCCCCCCCTCATTCATTCAGGTAAGTTTTTGTCTCTGTCTCTCTCATATGTCCCTAAAAATACTCCATGAAATTATAATTGTCCTTCTAGAATACGCAGAAGGCCCTTTTTTTTTTAACTATTACGATAATTACTAACTATTTTGTTATTCAGTGATTGGATATCTTTTCAGTGACGTTGCGTGAGTAACTAGCGCTAAGGCATAGTAAAAATGTTTTCGCGTTCTTTCGTTATTAGTGATTTTGGCTAGTGTAAATGGACCCAGGACACTTGTTATTTCTTCAGCCTTTCATGATACTTCACTTAAAAAAAAAAAAAAAAAAAAAAAAACGGCATTAAAGTCTTATCTCAATGATCCTTTTGATCTCTACCTATTATGCAACTGCAAATCTTTTTTTTTTCTTTTGGATATGCTTATACTTGATCCTATCTTATTGAATTTTTCTCATGGCATATTTCCTCCATCGAATTTAACTGCCTAATTAGCTATTTAAGAAGAAAAGAGGAAAAAATTAGAACTATATGGTTTAGACAATGATTTATTTTTGGATGTAGGACTACTACTACTTTAAAAAGTAGCACCTCACTTAAAATTGAAAATGACAAATTATTACATCATATTATATTTTTGTTCCTTATTCCATAGATGAGTTTATTTAAGTTAATAGAAAGATATGAGGTTGCCTCAAACTTAGTGAAATTATAACCACAGTAAAATATATACATAAAGTTATGACAATAAAATGAAGCATTAATTTTAGACGTTTATTTTTTCATTACCTCAATGGTATTGCTGGAGGAAGTAGGAAGCAAATAAAGGAAAGTGAGATCATACTAAAAAAATAGGCACAAACAATTTGCTGCAAATGAAGATATTAAAATTTAAATTCTGTAAAAATAATTTTCATTATGTTTGGAATATTAATATTCATTTGGCACCTTGTTAATTTAAATTTAAAAATACACAGAACACAGGAATAGTAATAATTCAAGAAGCAGGCATATCCCCTCCTTAATTTTTGCTGCAGATCTTCGATGAAAATCTTTGAATTCAGCAGGAAGACAATCAAGTAAAAACCAATAGAAAGGTATTTCAATTGTTATTACTTTAAAATTGGAAGGAAATGTTCTAATTACTATCTCAAAAAAATCTGAAAGGGAAATTACAAGATTGAAATTCTAAGCTTTAAATTTTAGAATGGCAGATACAGAAACTTTAAATTTTTTCAGAAAAGCTGTCTATATTATAAAATGTTTTCAAATTGGTGTAAATTCTGCTGGATTTTCAAAAAAAAAAAAATTAATTACATTTGTTGTCCTATTGGATGATGTCTCGTCCTCCCAGAAATCATCAAAAATAATACCACGGCAAAATATGTGCGAAAAATTATTCAGAAAGACCTACGATATCAAATAAAAAAAATTCTTGATTACATTCTAAAATTCAAGTTTAGAAATAATAATTAAATATAAAAGCAGAATTTAAATGATATAAAAATAATTTCCACCCTTCTTGATTTCCTAATTTAGCTCCTTGCCAAATCAACGAAAAGTAAAACGAAAAGTAAAAGTCTCACAGAAAAAAAAAAAAAACATTTTTTTTCTGTCGCGGATCAGTAAAGATAATCTATGAATACAGGAGAACAGTAATTAATTAAAAATAATTGCAATATTTTTTGACAATTCTTATTTTAAGTTAGAAAGAAATGTTCGAATAATGAGCTCAAAAACTTTGATAAAAGAAAAAGGAATCTGAAAGCTGGTTGCAGAATTTTAGTTTCAATTCTTAAAGAATTTAGAGTTATTTTTGAGACTATTTTAAAAAATTTCTCTAAATTCTGTAAATTACACCAGAAATACAAAAAATTTTTTAGAGCAACAATTGTTTGTTCTCTTGATGGCAGAATTATTTTTTCCCTCTACAATCATAAGAAACAATATCACGATCAAAAATGCGTAAAAAATCATCCGCAATAACACAAAGCATTAAATAATTTTCTACATTAAAATTTACAATTCGGGCTTCGAGATACATTGTCATCTTTATAATTACCTGTATGCTAGGTTTTATGGCTGTTAGTCTCTTAAGAGTATTAGCTATTCTGTTTAAAATATTATATTAGATCAGTGTTTCCTAAAGTGTGGTACGCGTACCTCCAAGGGTACAATAAGCGTTTGATGGGGGTACAACTAAGGCGAAAGTCAGCCGCCGGAAAATCACGTGACTCTATCCAAAATGAAAGAAGGCCCAATCGTCTATGGTCCACTGTCCCTTTCCACTTGACCGAAATCGGAGAAACCTTTGATTTTTACCGCGGACGGGGTTAAGTACATCTCGTCGCTTTGACTTACTTGTTTACAGCAGTGCTTGAATAGAAGTTCGACTACTAAAATTGATGCTGATACTCTGAAATGCATAACACAGCATTTGGAGAGTTTGCAAGTGGGTTTGAAAAACTATTTCCCTGATTTAAACAACAATATTGAATGGATAAGAGATCTGTTTAACATTGACGCAACATCCATGCCAGAAGATTTGACGGATGCAGAAGAAGAGCAATTGTTGGAATTGGCTTCAGACGAATTTTTGAAAATTAAACACAGGAGAGTATCTTAACATCATTCTGGTTACAAATGCAACATGTGTATCCGGTCTTAACAGAAAAAGTTCTGAAATACATCTTTCCTTTCCCAACTTCATATTTATTTGAAGCTGCTTTTTCAGCATTTGTAGAGATTAAGTCGAGAAAAAGGAACAGACTATTGGACGAGGAACCGCATCTGAGATTAAAATTAATAAACAGGGAACCAAATTATGACGATCTGTCATCTCAGCACAAACAATTTCATCCTTCTCATTGATTCAAATAAATGTTACTTATAACTTTTATTTATATTTTATTATGAATGATTTTATTTCACTTTTTTATTATTTTGTGAATGTTACAAAAATAAATAAATAAAAAATAAATGTATTTTTGATTGTTATTAAAATACATCCATTTTTTTTTGACGAGGGGTACGAAAATTATAGAAGGGGTACACATATGTCAAAAGTTTGGGAAATCACTGTATGAATCACTAGATCAATGAAGTTAGTTTTGGACGTTTTCATAACATTCAAAATCAATTAATAAAGGGTTCTTTCATTTTTTTGAAAATCAGTCTTCCAATTTTGGGATATGAACAAACGATAATTCAGGCAATTCAAGTTCGACGAAAAGTATATATCTCATAAGTTTAATAATATATCTGGTGTATTTACAATTGCTCTAATAATATTTATATTTAGTCTTGATGTCTTGCAGAAGTTTATCTATCATTTTGAAGATAAACTTCTGAACATATTTGATTCTCAGTTTTTTTTAATGATTACAATCAGAGTCACGCTGAATGTGTAAGTATTGTAATTCATATTTATACGAGAAGTTTTAAATATATTCAAACCTTTTTATTATTAAATCATCTATTGAAAATTGAATGATTTGATATAATTAAAGAAATCTTATTGAACTTTATTTACGAAAAATTTGTTTTAAAGTTTGCTTAAATTTTTTTTTAAAGTTTGTTAAGTTCTAACAACTTTGTACTTCTATAGTATTCTCTAACGTCTTTGTATTTCTACAGTATTTTGAAACTTCTGTTTCAAATAGTATTTCTACAGTATTTTGAAATTTCTGTTTCAAAGTACTGTAGAGGTACAAAGATTTAAGAGTTTCAAACGCAAATACCCATGTTATTTTTATCAACACATGGGTTGATAAAACCATAAGATAAAAGAAGAAGCAAAACATTTGCATGATCTGTTATATAGAGCGCCTCAGAACGAAATGGAAGTTCGTAGAAACTACCAGTAAATTTAAAGATACACTCTTTATGAATGTGGAATATAACTATCAGCGACAGCGCAGCAAAACACGAGGTTAAATTGAAATAGAAAATTTTGTTTCATATCACGATTCTTCATATTTTTATCCACTAGAATGAAGTCATGTAGGCATTCAGTCACATTACAAGCGTAATCGACTGAAAGTATTTTCAGTGATTTTCTACACAATTTAATTTTAAAATCTGTTCCTCTGCTTAAATTACTGTGTGTGTGAGAGAGAGTGTGCAATGAGATGTTAGATGACAGGTACTCTTATTTTGTTATGTCATAGTGACGCCATGCAAAGTGACTCCACTTAATTTCTTACCTCATCTAACATCTACTTGCACGCTGTCTACAACTATATTGAGAAACTTCGTATGTTTGTTTCTTGCTCGACGGATTCTAAAACGAAATTTGTAAAATTAAAAGGATTATCAAGAGTACGATTTTAAATTTTCAGATATTTATAATTCAAAAATTTATAGAATCATGCGAGATTTGATTTAATTTTCTTCTAATCTGTTAACGTATTTCATTTATGCATTATAATTAATATGTTTGCATTATGCATTATTATTAACTGAATATTTCTTATACCATTAGTTTTAATTTATCAGGTACTTGAAAGGTTTATAAATGAAATATGTATAGAGACAGCGTAAAAAGTAGAGAAAGCAGAGAAAGTAAATTTGTTTGAACTTTCTTCCAAACTATTTACGTAGTTTTAGTATTATGTATTATAATTATTATAAACTCAAACTTTCTTGCACAATTGATTAAAATTTTCAGATACTTAAAAAATTTATAATTGGAAATATAAAATACCTTAAATAGATTAATTTGAAGCATTCTTATTAAGTGTTTATGCATTTTAAGTGTATATTAATTTTTTTAACAATATAAATATTTTAAGATATTCTATATAAAGCAGGAACCTAAGCATTATTTCAAAATAATTTAATTCTAAAAGAAAGATAGTTTAGGGTCAATTATTTTAATGTTTAACCTTCTCTATATTATTGAAAACATTATAAACTATAACTAAACCTGTGTTTCATCATCGAGAGACATGCTTTTTGGTTCAAGTTTTCTGCGAATGCTGACTTGAGTGGGCCAAGATTTCCTCTGGAATCTTAATCGATCCCTAAGGGCTAATACTTCTTCGTCTTCCAGATCTCTTTCTTCATCATCTGGTGGAATTTCGTATTCTTCTAAAGGTTCAGACTGAAAAAAAGGAGTAATTTTTGATATTTTTTTTACATTGTTAAACAAAAATATCTATATTTATATAAAAGTAATGTTTATATGTATGTTCTTTGTAGATTAAAAATCTACGAGAATATCAGATTCAGTAAATGCATGAGATTACTGTTGCGAAATTGACCTATCCTTTAATTTTTCTTTTTTTTCAGAATAGTAGAGATAGAGAGATAGATAGATAGATAAATAGAGCGAGAGAGATAAGGAGAAAAAACAAAAGGCGAAATATTTTTAAAAAGTGAAATAGTTGAAATTTACTTCTTTTCTTGATCTGTGAAAGTCTTCTTTAATTTCCGAGACTGAGATAGAGGATGCTCCTAAGCTGGACGCTTCTTCAAAAGACTCCCAAGGCTGAGTTTCCTATACAAAAAAAAAAAAAAAAAAAAAAAAAAAAAAATGCACAAATTTCATTATAAAATCGATCATATAAAATCATTTATTTTAAGTTTTTCGAAAGACATTTATAAATTTGTAGATAATTAATACTATTATCAAACTTTTGTCTAAATTTTCCTAATAATTATTAGTCAAGTAGCAAGTCGATATATTAAAGTTCTCTAAACAAGAAAATTAAGGACAAAAGTCAGTAGTCAGTCAAATCAAAGTCGTGTAGTCAGATAAAAATAATAAATATAAATAAATGATGTTGTTAGAAGGGACGATGATATAGAAGATGGATTTAACGTGCACCAATTTCGAAAATCTTCACATGTCAGTAACCTGTTGGTCTCGAAACCAAGACTTTAAGAATTAATTATCAGGCGGAATGTGGTTGAATGAAGTAGTATTAAGATGAAGTTATATATAAGATATTTATAAATGGAAATTGTGTGACACAAAACCGGAAAAATTACAAAATTTCGGATGGAAATTTTACTATCTCTAAACTTATCCATCAATATAACACCTTTCAACTGAAAAATGTAATTGCAATGATGATATAATACTACCATAGAAGATGAGAATTTGAGCAAGAATTTATCAAATTAGCACAGAAAATGTCCATTTCGTTTAAATGAATGAAGTTTTCGATAGAAATCTATCGCTTATAACCAACTTCATTTTAGAAAGTCGTTGATGAAACATACAACAATTAAGACTTTATTATATTTCACAGTTGCTGAAAGCCATTATCTCACTCTCTTTTTTTTGTAACATCTGATGGAGATCATAACGCAAAGCTTTTTTCAGAAATCTGAAGTCCCCCTCCTCACCCCCAATCGGAGCGACAGAGTCGTTTGTGAACTACACACACACACACACACACACACACACACACACACACACACACACA
>JAPMOR010062977.1:352724-375495 GCA_026543865.1 Argiope aurantia | reverse complement strand
TCACTCCCACTATCCAAACGAACCCCGGTAAAGAAAATTTCGCAACAATATATATATATATATAATTAAGCTAGACAATATTTTATAATGCCCAACTTAATGCAGGAAATATAAATTTACATACAGCATATAACATGGATATATGCATTTTTAAAATAAACGCCATCTTGGTAAAAAATAAATTAATCCTCATTTTACTACCAAGAATTAATTTTTTTATAAAGTCAGATAATCACGAGACAGAAATTCGATATCATCCTAGATTTGCGCCATATAAAAATTCCATGTTAGATTTCTTACCGAGTATGCCTTTATCACAGTTTGCAGCTCGGTGACCATTTTTGTCAAGTAGCTTCTTAATGCCTGGTCTGATTCTGATTCGTTTGTGCTTGTTGCTGGCATATTTATATACTCCAAAGCAGATCCGATTATCTGAAACATCAAATAAAATATTTTTAATGCAGTATTTACATTTTCTAAAATTGTGATCAATTTGAATTTTCTATAAAAATACTTTACAGTGTAAAATGATAAATATAATTTAAAACGAATTAAAGACAAAAAAAATCTTATTAACAGTATAGATTCTATACTAGTATAGCCAGCGCCGTGACGTATTACTTGTGTATAGGCTGTACGGAAAGTTTGAGGGCTATTTGCTAGAAACTGGCTGATTATTGAGCTTTAATATTTTAATGAATGAACACCCTAAAGGTATACTGCAATCATATCAAATATCATTCCGAACTCAGTTTTAAAATTATAAATGAAATGCCCTCCCCTGGTCGGGCTAATTTGGGAGGGAATACGACGATCAATCATATGATAGTCACTCTTGATCAATATTGATTAATATAAGTCTATATAGAAGGTTTTGTTTGGATTATTTCTGTAAGATAGAACGATACACCGTGTGAGAGAAAACAAGAGAATTCCTTTTTGAGGTATTTTATATAGTAATAGAAGAAAGGTCCTGTTATTAAATAAAAAGAATGAGATTAAATGCTTAAATTCATACTATTTTATATGATACGATAACAATTGCATTGTTGCCTCAGAAATTACAATATTGATATATTTCAGAATTAAAAACGAACGTGAAAAATGTTTACCTTATTAATAAGAAAACTGGAAAAATGATACTTATAATTAAAATAGTTATAAAAAGGATTTTATCAACTAAAAATGTCTATTCCTTACATATTGTTATTTAAAATGTTAAATAAAAATTTTATTATTTGAAAAAATGTGTACACATATTCTAAAACTTCTACAACGTGGCATAAAAATTTTGCAATGCTTTTCTAAAAAGAAATAGATTTTCCAGATTTATTCTTTATAATAAAATTTTAAAAAAATTGTTCGTTTATAATTTTATAATCTCTGTTATTTAGTACATTCTTGTACTCCTAAATTAATATCTTCTAATAAAAAAGTTGAATGTATGTATATCTACTGACACTCTTCAAGCCAAATCACTTCTAGAAATGAAAATGACTAGACATGATACTTTCTAGAAAAATAAGTGCAAGAAAAAGTGTTCTGTAATGTGATCCATATAAAGTAAATAATTATGTTTTATGAAGCTTGAATCAATAAATATTCGAATAATTATAAATTAAAGTTTTTTATAAATGCCCTTGATCCTAAAAGTTATATTTAATGAAATATTCTTGAAACACTAATATTATATATAAAAATTTTCCTCTCTTTTACTATCAAAATTTATCGAGTTATGAAAGTTTGAATATTGCTGTCTTACAAAAGTGCTTCATTGACCTTCTCAAAAAGATGCGCCAATAAGCCTCCGGGATTTACTCAAGGCTGATTAATCTTAAATGATGAAGGTATTGATTGTCCTAAAATAGTGATATTCAAAACTTCATAATCGATTTGATATTGAATCACAGAAAATCGAATCTTTTTGATTCAAAAGTTAGTTTCAATAATATTTCACTGAATACGATTTATAGAACTGAGGAAGTATAGAAAACTTAGACTGAATAATTTTTTTCCGAAATATATTTATTGTCTGAAATGAAATAAAACATAATTATTTAAATCATTTAATTTAAAAAAAAAATAAAAGTGACAATCGAATTTTATATTTAATTTTAGATATTTTTATTGAATAATTCTTTAAGAAATTTCATAAATTATCAAAAAAATATTCCGTAGTACATATTAGACTCTCATATTGAATGATTCTATTTTCCATATTTCTATTTTTAAAATAACATGTCTGTTTCTATCAAAAAAGGTTTCTGTATTAATCGAAGTTTAATCACTTCTGTTTCAAATCAGAAGTTCACATTTCAAGGGATATGACAGAAAATTAGAGAAATGCATAGCACATTAAACACAAAGATGTCAGGGCTCTTAAATGACTATCTATGATAAGTTATAAAAATTTGTAGCTTAAAAGAATTTTGCTGAAAAAGCTATTAAGACCAAATTTAGAAAATTAATCTATTAAACATAGCGAACCAGGCTGGTTATGATGGGCGACTAATTATTAATAATATTTCATTTATGTCCATTGTTTTCATATTGTATTTCATCTTAATCAAAATAGACGCACATTAGAAAAAATATAACTAATTATTCAATTGAGTTTTGTGAATAACACTGCATTCGAATTCTGATAAGGATTAGGTGTGTGCCAAAAGTGGTTAAAAGCTCATAATTAGAATAAAAAAGTAGAATTTAAATAGCTGTCAAAGGGCTATCCATTCAAAAATGTTTTTCATATACAAGTGTACAAGTTGCAAAAGAAGCTAAAGACAGCCAAAGAGATAGGGGAAAAAATAGAAAAAAAAAGTGAGAAGGCATAAAAAGAAAAAGTGGCGAAGGTCTAAATGGATCAAGCAGAAGAGCCTACATAATATTCTACAGTATCATTAAATGTCAATTAGTAAAAATTAAATTTACCAAAAATAGGCAGTTTAAATTTTGAAAACAGGAAAATAGAAATAAAATACAAGAATTTTAAAGAAAAGAGAAATATATAAATGAATAAATAAATAAATAAATAGATAAATAAAAAATAGATTAATAGATAAATGAAAAAAAAATATATACACTAGCTTAATCTAAGGTAGAGTCCATGATCAGGAACAAAAAGCTAAATAAAAAGTTCGTTTTGCTTTTTTTTTCTTATACTCACAAGTTACTATTCACTATTAACAGGGCTTGACTTTCTCTATGCATACTTTGAAGGGCTCAGGTAATGGTATAACAATTATTAATAACATTGTATAGCAATTATTAATCAATCACATTTCTGTTAATAAAGCAAAAGTAACATTTATTTCAGCTTCCATTTGCAGCTTCATCTTCATTTGATCGTCGACTGAAATCTGTAAATTTTATCAAGCTTTAAAATTTATTAGCCTAGAAAGAGAGAGAGAGAGAGAGTTTTCAATGTCAACTCGAATTCTCATCGACGAAAACTAATTACCTCGGTTTGACACTCAGTGCTTTTGACGAAGGGATCCTCTGCTAGGACTGAGTTTTCATCCGAGTCTTCTCGAACAGCCATCATGCGGCTCAAGCGCCCTTTCGGGGGTGAGGTTGATTTCTGCAAAACGGAATCAGTTAGTGCTCTTCTAATCCATTCAAAGCATTTGCTGAGAGAACATTTTATAAATCATTTGCATTCAATCATGGCTTATCATTAATTCCGCGTTTACTGTTTTCAGTATATCACGATATCAAAGTAATTGAATCAAAGACAATTGTCAGTAAAAGCAGAGTTGTTAATTAATGACTTTCAGTAAATGCCAATTACGTAATTTCGTTTGGTTTTTTTTGGAATAAATTAAGCCTAAATTTATTAAGAAATATTATAGAAATTAATTATCTTACAGCATTAAAACTATTAAAAGTCATAATAATTGTTTTGGGTTTATAATAAAATAATGCATGATTACGAAATTTTTTAAAAATTAATAATTTATTTTAATGTATCTAAATGTTTCTCATTTATTTTTAATTCGCTATTTTTTCTAATTAATTGAATGTTATTTGTATATTTATATACATATTTAAACCGATTGATATGTGTTTCATATATTTTAATGTATTATCTGAAAGTTATTTATAGGGATAGTCACTCAACTTGCCTGGCATCAACTGCGGGATCGGTATTAATTTTGAATTTGTTATTTTTTTTTTTTTTTGCTTGAATAAGAAAATTTTTTTGGTTAATGGGAAGATACAACTTTTATATTATTATCCTGAAATTAATTAAAAAACTAATTAAAGTTTATACAGAATAATATTAATTCAAATATTCAAACTATAAGAATGCTTATTAACATTAAAAAGTTGATGAATTGATTTTAATTTTCCTTTATGTTTGTTACTAATATAATTTTCAGACATATTTCTAAAAAAATTTGTAAGCTTTTATTTAAACTAAGCTTTTTTTCATGGTTACATTAAGAGAATTATGTAATCGATATTTCATTGAGTTCTTGATGTACCTCTATATTTCTAAAATTTTATAATATGTCTTCACTGTTGTTACAATATTTTAATATTTTTAGAACTTTGTTATTTATTCGATGAGTTAAAGTGACAGTGATCAGTGGTGTAAATAACTTTATAATAGCCAGTTAAAAACTATAAACATTGTTATTAATTTTTGTTTTATATCTAGATTCATAAGATCCCTTAAACAATTATACTACAATATTTTTGTTCATGAACATTATAGCACTATTTGTGACACATTCATTTCTAAAAAATAAAGCTAATGAGTCTTACCACACTGTAACTGTAACACATTCAATTAAATACTTGATTTTAATTAAAATTTAATTTCAATTGAGGAGTGCCATCTAATAATAGATTTAAGAAAAAAATGAAAATTAAATTTAATGCATTTTAGAATTAAAAATTATATTAACTTTTAATTCTAAAATGCATTTAAGATTAAAAACAGAAAGTAATAAAAATAAAAATGTTTTTAAAAGACAATTTATTGATATATAATAAAGTAGAAAATATTTTTTTAAATTAAAAATATAGAGATGAAAATAAAAATATAAAAGTATGATGTGCTGAAAATGATATTATACTAAAATTAAGCCACAATGAATATATGTAAGGAAGTTTCTAAGCATGATTAAAAAAATATATATAATATTAGCGTGATTAAAATTGAAGCAATTTTTCGGTTTCCTATTCGCCTTTTTATGACATTTTTCTAAACATTCATATTTTTGAAAAAATATGAATTTTTATATATTTTTTATTTGATGAATTAAATACAAAATTTTTTCATACTTAGATGAAAAAAAAAATGAAAAATATGAATATGAAATATGTATTTTCTAATATACAAAGAAAAAAAATCTAAGGTTATTTTTAAAAGCTTTATAAATTTTCTATCAATAAATGAATTCGCTTTAGGTATTTATGCTGATTAAAAGTGTTGTACAATATCATAATAAATTTTAAATTTAGACCTTAAGACAAGTAATGAACTGGAATTATTTATAACTAATATCATATAAGACGCCATATTTTTTTGAATAAAAAAAAGGAAATTAATATGATTAAGTTCATCAGTTTTTCAGAAAAAAAAGTTAGCAAAACATTTTTATGTGATTAAGTTATCCTTCGTTTTTAACTTTAACTGAATGAATATACTTAAAATTATGGAACTAATGGAAATATAAAGTTAATCCCTTTAATAACCGGAAGTAATGCAAAATATAAGAATACTTACAGCTGCTTTATTCTCTTCTTTTTCTTGCTCTTCTTGGTTTTGTTCGGAACTTGAAGAGATGACATTTTCGTTCGAAGGAGAAGGTGTTAGTGAAGAAGCATTGAGACGTTGCCTGGGCTGTGTTTTTGTTGGAGGCACAACATCTTCACTCATTTTGAAGCCAAGAGTTCGGGAGAATTGTTCCAGATAAACTCGATTCGAAACACTTTCGGCATTATCGTTCTTAATATCTTCATTTGAAAGAAGATGCTGATTGGAAGATGCTCCCTGCTGAGTTTTTATGGACAGAAAAAAATTTTGTAAATAGAGTAAAAATTAATATTAAATTTATTACGTGATAAGATTAAGTGATTAAAAAATTATTGTCCACATATATCAATAATTTTGTAGAAAAATATTGTAAATTCTCAAAGCATCTCACATTTGTTACAAATGTATTGTGCAATAACTCGATATCAATAATTAAGTAACACAAAAGGTTTTAATCTAAAAAGAAATGACTGTGAATTAAATAAACTAAATTTATAACCAGATTTTAATTTCAAATGTTGCCTTCTAACTTGATGCTTTGGAAACGTTGGGTTTAACGTTTGGGAAACTAATTTAGTTTTAAATGTTTTAGTTACTTTTGTATTCATTAGCATTTTTTAATAAACAATTAATTTATTATCAGCTGTAACTGCATATAAATTATTTAAGTATGTGTTTCAATTATTTTGGATTTAAAGGATGGGAAATATAGAAATTATCGAAGGCGTAGTAAATAATTTTAACATTTTCAACATCAACAGTTTTTTTGGTTCTGCGAGATTTTTATAGCAGCGTTATTTAAGATTCTCTTTACCAGAATAATTAAGACTTTAGGAGAGGCTTGACATCACTATCAGTATGATTATTAAATATAAATAAACTAATCTCAATGTAACTAAATGTTTAGAGAAAAAATGAAATATTTGGTGAAACTCTGTAAAAAGATTTGCGAAACATTATCCTTAAATTCGCAACCAATTTCCAGACTATGACCTCTATAAGTATCGTTGAGACTAAGTTCAGATTGACCTCTTAAATTGAAAAGCCGTTGGACATATTTTCACAGTCAAAGACAAATTTTAATATAGTAATATATTATTTAATAGAAAAAAGTAGATAGATATTTATTGAAACACTTGACAATACTTGTCTATATCTAGTTACATTTGGAATTAATTGAACATCCCGGAAAGCATTATAAAAAGCATTTAATCGAAGGCGATTTAAATACTTTTTTAATGAAGTTTACAAAACTTCAATTGTTTTCAAAGTATTATCCAGATACTGAAATCAATTCGCAATTGGCTGATTCTTACCAAGGGAAGGTATATCAGTCTTTTAATATATGGTGACTTAATCGAGAATTCGGAAATCTGAAACTCTTTTTGCAATAGACAGCTGACTTGAAAAATGATTCCCCTATTTTTTTTATTAATTCTTAGATCTTATCTTCTATTATTTGAGTTGTTATTTTGGAAACTGAATGTAATTTGTAGAGTTATTTTAGAGAACTATTAATATATTTGAATTTTTCCTGTTTATACAAGTATGCTTTCATTTTTAAAAATATTTTTCTAAAATTAATTAATCTTATTTCCGTTCTAGAAACCTTTGTACCCAATAAGAAAAAGCTAGAAAACATTCTATTATATAAATTAAAATTAATAGACATGGAAAAGAATCCCTAATTAACAAGTATTTTGTAATACTATACACTGAATTTATTGCTTAGCAATTACTAATACCACTTTTCATTTTATTTGAATCATTTGTATGCTATGAAATAAATTGCCATGATTATAAATAACTGATTTATAATTAATTCAACAGCTCTTCTGTAAAAAATTTTAAATTCATTATTTCCCTTCTCTTCTCGTAAAATGAAATTTTAATGTACAGTTTCTTGCATACAATGAATATCAGGATTAAGTATCAGCCTATTACTTGGTTTTCTGCTTGAGAATCTTCAACATTCCTTTCGTCCATCACTTTTCGAAGTAGCACCTTCTTCAAAAGTGGCAGTTCGGATGAAGTGTCCTGTAATTTGCTTTTAAGGGCCACGGGAGATTTTCCATCAGGTGATACTTCCTTCTTGGGAGATTTCTTGGGCGATTTGGGAGATGTCGATCCCTTGGGAATGACGGATGTTAGCATTGAAAAAGGATTGCTTTTAGATTTGGGAGATGATGGCTGCAAATGTTAAGGATTAGCATCAATAAAAGGTTAAAATTGAGACAAAAAATATAAAATATAAAATATAAAAAATATAAAAGGTTTACAATAAACGCATTTTCATAACTTTTCAAAATACCTGAGGCTGGTTCAAGATTTGGGACAAATGCTTAGCATTTATAAAAACTTTTATTTTGCATTAAAACTTTTTTATACATAAGGAATTATTTTAAGAATTAAAGGATTGATTTAAATAAAAGAGTATTTTATAAATCTTTTTCTTTAAATCATATAGATGACAAGGTTATGCAAATTAATTGCATTTCTAAATTATTTCTTGAATTGCGATACAAAAAATTAGCATTCAGTGTTTTTACTCACCTGTTGCTCTTGTTTCACTGTAAGCTCATGTTCTCTTTTAGGCGAAGACGATCCTTCTCTTCCAATATCTTCTCTTTTCTGAATATTTTCTAAATAAGGGCAAGTGTAAACGAATTTTAGAATTTTTTTGAATAAATAGAAGTGTAAAATTATGATAGGAAAAAATGTAACTTGAAATTTATTTATGAAATTTAAAAAATCAATTATGTTATTCAATTTTCTAACCAAAAATTCAGCAATGAAATTTCAACTTAGCGATACTGGATATAAAATGAACAGAAAAAATTTGAATAAACATACTAAAGGTTTGTTGATTACCATCCCAGTTTGAAAGTGACATATATTTAGGAACAAATTTATAATTTTGAACTGAAGATAATTGTTGAGAATAATACTAGGGCCGATACCCCTCAAATGTGTTGAAAGTTTGCTTTTTACAACTGTAATTGTTACTTCTCTTTAAAACTTTCAAAATCCAGGATAATTCGAAATTAAAGTAAAATCTTTTGATGAAATAGAACTTCACATGTATTCTAGAATAGCATGCTTGATCTTCAAGAAACAATAAGTTAATTGATTCTCCAAAAAGAAATGGGCAGTGTTTAAGGAACAGATAAACTGGTAACGTATATAAAAGAAGCCATTGATGCAATGTAGCATTGATAAATAAATGGTTTAATATCTGCGAGTAAGCCTGATATTAGCATACACAAATAGGTATAACTCAGAAGATCAAATGAGCAATTTTCTACACAGCAGAATAACTGATTGATAATAATGTGAGAGGACCAAAAAGAAGTATCTCAGGAATAGAGACGCATAAAATGTTAATTTTAAATTATAGCAGCAGTTCCTAGAGATGGAAAAGTGCTAGTCGCTTCTAAGTATCAAAGACACAGGGCATCTGTGTTATTTTTTGATTGATTAAAGATGCCAATCTGACTCGCATCGTACTTAAAAATGATGAGTATCAGATCACAATAATTGTAGCAAAGAAAATGGCAATGAACCCCACCATCATGTTGTCGCTAAACTGATGATTTCGATCAAGGTTATCTAAGATTTGTGAATGGATCTCCATGTTCAATGCAGAACCATGATAAGCCAAATTTATCGAGCATCACTTTAGAACAACATATTCATTATTAGGGAAGGAAATTTTATCTTCACTGATAACAATGCCAATCATCACGAAAGAACGGTCATAAACGAACGTGTTAAAGAAGAGATTATCATTCGTTTGGAATAGCAGTCTTCCTTCCTAGGTTTGGACCAATTTGAGCTTGTATAAGAGTGCTCATGCACGGGACAACGACATGTCAGCCATCTCCTAAAAACACGTGTTCTCTCACAGTGTGGCATAAGACCGAAAGAGAAAGTAAAAAGAGAGGAAAATATTTCCCTCAGTGCTTATATACAATGAGATTCTGATAGGGATTTCTTTACACGGGTCGATCCAGGCAAGGGAATTCTAGAGATCTTTTAAAAAGAATTCTCTTAGCTGACAATTTTTTATCCCATCACTCGGGGCGTGTGAACTACCGATTTAAGCATTTTACAAAGCTTCTCTTTAATAAATTAAATAGAAATTGTGGAATAGAATCAGGAAATAAGAGAAAATTCTAGAATTTAATATGGGTTAAATTAAGATAAAAATTTAGAAAATTGATTAAGATTAAATTAAATTTTTAAATATCATTACACACACACACACACACACACACACACACACACACACACACAACACATATACTATAGCCGGCTATTCCGACTCTCCACTACGAATTTTCCGATTCACCGTATCACCGCGACAGCAGCACTGGTAGGAATAAAGGCTCAATCCTAAGGGCCATCACCGGCCACAATACAACCCTTCCCATGGTAGGCATGCCCCGTCATCTTCGGTAGAAGATAGCCGACTCCCATCATTTCTGTACCCGCCCGAGTGGCGACTTTTCTGGATCTATTTACGAAAAACTGTTTATATATATATATATATATATATATATATATATATATATATATATATATATATATATATATATATATATTTGTAAGTAGATCCAGAAAAGTATCACTGAATCTTCAGTGAAGCAATAAAGTAGCTTTTATGGTAATTAATTTTGGTAAGGTAACGATTGAGTTAGAGAAAGTGAGATCATATGTTGAATTCCTTCAAAGGAGATTTTAATGCTGACATGAGAATGTCAGGACCAATTGGACGTTGGATGTCAGGCGTAAGTGGATCCTGAAGAAATTGTTTATAAGACTGCTTTTCACTAAGTAATTCAATGTTTTATGAAATTTTGTAGCAGCGGGCAGATGATGACATAATATAAAGATTCCTCAACACCACTAAATCTTCGTATGTTTGTGGTATTTGAGTTGAATTAATTGAAGCATAATTTAAAAGAACTATGTTCTCTGGAGCGATGAAAAGTTGCATGAATTCTTTGTTAAAATAACTGCAGGATGGTGAATATGGATGCCTTTTTCAGTAGCCGTTCAGTTAATAGCAGCGATTATTAAGTTTCACAAAACTTCTTATAATATACGATAATATTACATATCATCATTTCTCTTTCACTGTTTTGAAGATTCAGAAGGAGGAATATCTTATATCAGATTAAAATTTTTAAAAGTGTGACTTCAATAACAGCTTTAAAAAAGTTTTGCTAAAATATTTCATTTAAAATTCTATTAGGCAACACGAGCACTCACTCACCTGTTTTGGTCTCACTCTCGACACTTGTTGGTTCCATCATTTCAGATTTTTGCTCTTGTGCTCCTAAAAGTCGGACTCTTTGAAGCAAGGGTAAACTTTTGTTAAGTGGAGTGGATGAGTCTGCGCTATCATCTGTTGAGGAATCAACGTAGGTTTTCTCTGTTTTGCGGAAACTGCTTAGCTTCTCGCCGAAAGCTGGGATTTTAAAATAAAAGGTATAACTATGTACAAGAATTTAAGCAAATACAAATCATAAAGTTAAAAGTAATTTTTTAATATAACTAACTTATTAAGAAAAATTTTCGAGCAAAAACATAATTTAAGATTAGATAAATTGCATTAAGAGGGTGATAATGCTGCTACATCTAAATCATAATGAAATGATCCAAAATAATCAATTAGAAATAGAAAAAAAAATCAGTTAGAAAAATGAATTAGAAATAATCAATAATCTTAAGCTTAAATGGAAGAAAATAGAATAAACTGGAATAAAAATTGAACGAATGTTTTTAGTTCAATTTTTATTCCATTTTATTATATTTAAATGCTCAAGAGTATATTATTTCTATATATGTTAAAAATTATTTCCAGTTTGAATACTAGAATTTACTGACTTTTGTTTAATTTCATCTTTAAAAGTTAGAATTGCACAATTCCTTTTTCATTCCTTTTTAATGTATTAGAGCTTTGAAATTTTGTAACAATTTAATACTTTCAAAAATCAATAATTAATAGCCAGTTAATTAAAATTAAAAGTTTATTCCATCTGAAAAGTGACAGATGGTAATGGATTGAGGAAAAACTAATTGCGAATTCCATAACATTTATAACAAATACTAAATGTTGAAAATAATAAAAATTAAAACGCTTTAATTTAACGCTTTTGATTTTTTCAGTATCAGGAAGCAATTTTTTAATAAAAAAATAAAGTCATGAGGTGTTGAAAATAATACTATAGGAAAAAAGAAGCCATGACGAATATTACAAGAAAGAAAATTCTCAATCATTCATTACAAACTACATATATTTTAAATACATTAATTAAATAATTAATGTATTTAAAACTGAGATACATTTTGAATATTCCTGTTGGCACGTTATTCTTTTATGGTTTTGTTTTGATCTCTATAATTATAATTTTTTTTCTACTTTATGTTTCAATAAAGAAAAAAAGCTTTTTTCTTTAATTAAAAATCATCCCTCGAGTTTAACTTGATTAGGATTCAGAATCACAAGATCTTTATTATTACTAATATTTTCCAAATGCTTTAATCAATTCATGCTCACTTGATAAATATCAAGGGTATTGAGCCGATTTATTTTCCAGAATCTTTGCACAGTTTGCAAGAGAAAAAAATGCTGTGATGTTGGAACTCAGCTTAAAACAATGTAGTAATTAATTAAGTAATAGATCACATACGCGTTACGTTTTTTATATAACTGCAACGTCATTTGAATTTATCGCGTCATTTAAAAAAAAGCAAACAAGAAATACAAGATTGAATAGATGAAGATAAAGGTCAATTAACACTAAAGCTACCACGAGCGGGTCATTTGACCCGCTTCCAATGGCAATTCCAATGTATCGGTGAAATGCCGGTAGGTTTAGTGTTAAGCTATCTAAAGTGAAAGAATAATAGAAATCTATGAATATTTTGCATCCAGCTTTTTTTTTTATTTATTGTAGTTTACTTACATTATCCTGTAATATCACAACTTACTTTTTACGCTTGTTGATGAGTCTTCCCTCTTGAACTGTATTTTCCTGTAAAATTGGAAAATATATAAGTAAAACATATGAGTATTTATAAGAAATAAAGTGCAAATAGAATTATTTCATTAATTTCTTCACAAAGATTACTGTAAAATGATCTATGTCTTCAAGAATTCGTACAATTGATCGATTACAGAATTAATCAGAATTATTAAAGTACGAGATGTGTTCTAATAGTATTTCCAACTGTATTCATAAAACATACTTGTATTGGCATATAACAATGTTGCACTAATTTGTTTTAAAATAAGTGCCTTGCCATTGAGTTCTGCCAATGTCCATTTGGTTTCGCTAATTTATATTATATTATAAAATCCACAGTCAAAATGGAATGAACAGATGCAATGATGATGCTCACATTGCCTCCAATTTGATCGTTATTCAGTTATTCAGTATCATTTGAGTACTCAACTGTTCAACAATGATTTCTAGATGTTGAGGTCTCTCGGAAAAGGCCTCACTCTGTACTGATTTGCGGCCATCTTTGAAGCGATTTCGACTTTTATATGTCGCACTACCCGTTATTTCGTCTCTGAAGGAAATCGTTTTTAAGACGTTCTTCAGTCGTTTTTATAAAAAGCGAATAGTAAATACACTTACAATCCGGAAATTATCAGCTATTTCCCGGCGACAGAAATCTGCTACTTGCAAGAGAAAAGCATGAATGCAAGCACATGCGTTAGGCATTTGCAGATAGTGTTATTTGTTTATGCTCAAAAAATTATGTAGGATGCTTTTTGAAAAAACCCTCGTATAATTACTTTATAATTATAAGGATAGATCATATTATTTTATATTCATGAATTAGACAGAAATCCCTTATTATTTATGATGAGGATGCATAGCTACTTAGTAGAATATTTTATGCAGAATATATCTTTTAAAACACATTAAAACATATTTTATTCATCACTAAAGTTATTCCATTATTTGTATCAATTTTTCAAGTACTTTTCTGGTTACAAGTTTAGCTCTTAAATTATTTGAAATACAAGCCATTCACAATTAATATAATAAACAATTAAAATGAAAATACTCACTGAATAAAAGTTTTAAATGACACATTTCTCCGTCTGGCGGTCGTACCGTCTGATCTCACAGTTAAATTTTCTGTTTCGCTTGTGGTGAGTGGTTTCAATTCAATTGTCTCAGCAGAATCACTTTCATTTCCTCTGTAAGATTAATAGATTCGTAAAAATAAAATAGCAAACACGCCATATAAATATTAATGTTAATGAAAGCTATCATTTTATAAAGATGATAATTTTACCTCAAGTAATATAATTAATAATCAAGTAATGCATTAAAAAAAGAAGAACATGGAGGGACTTAATTATGAGAGAAACATAAGAGAAAAACTATATTTTAAATTATTATTAACTAACCTCCTTTGACGACCAGCCGGTTCGTCAGTATTACCGCTCGCTAACATTTTCAATTAAATATTTTAAGTAACTAGTCTTAATAGATACTCAAACAAAACATTTTTAATCTTCAAATTTTGATAGTCATACCAAACTTATGCTGTTGTTTAGATCGATTCGTTCAATTTACTATATATATTTTGCTAATTTGTTGTCATTTCCGGTAAAACATCAACTTTAATTTAAAGTGGAAATGATGAAATTGCAATTAATATAAAGATATTTTTTAATAAAACCAAGCGTTTTATTTTATTTATCATCTTTATTGTTATTTATTTATTATTATTATTATTCAATATGAGTTTTGCAAACAGAATTGCTCGGTATTTAAGTCTTATGTGAACTACAAAATATTTTTCATAATTTATGTAATATCTCAAAGAATAATTCAACAAAAACTTCTCGGATTCAGCATAAGATTCTGTTTTTAGTTTTGCTTTCAAAAGGATTGAAATGAAATCAATAATAATATTTTGTTCCGGCCTATAAATTTATTTCAAAAATTATGAAGTCTAAATTTAATACAGTAAGGTATCATATTCTGAGAAATATTCTGGACACACCAAATTTTAAATAAATGAATGAATGTTTCTATTTTCCACGATCAACTAAGACTTATTTATGAAGTTTTGAATGTTAAAAATTTAGAAAAACTCAACATTTTCATAATCTTAGGCCAATTAACCTTGAGAAACCTGCGCGCTGATTGGCCTATTTTCTTTAAAACGATCGATGGAAAATCTAAAATTATCCCTTTATTGAATAGTGATATTCAAATTTTCATAAATCAGCCAGTTTACGTGATTGATTTAGTTGATTGGAAATTTACTCTTTTTATTTAAAATATTAGTATTTCAAGAACATTTTGTTATTCGTGATTTCCACAGCAGAAGCTTTATGTAAAATCAAAAATTCGTTATTTATTAGAGCATTTATTGAATCAAGTTGCATAAAATATAATCATTTTCCATTTAGACCATTTTAGCAGATCTGTGTCTTACTAAAGGTTTTCAAATTAGCTGTGTGGCCCTGATTTGAATGGATATCCTATTAATATTAAACAAAACTTTCCTTAAAATAAAACTGATTTATTGGATTAATAATATAGAAAGTGTGAAAAATCATAAAATAATTTTTCTTGAATTTATTTTTTAGAAAAAATAATATTTCATTTTTGTTTCATTTCCTACAAACACGTGCCGAAAATTATATTTTTGCAGATTTCATTTCCAAAAAGATTTAATTTATTTTTAATTGAAGCTTTAATCAATGTGATGGCAACACTTTGAAAAAAGCTATTTTTTTCCCATGAATGCGAAACGTGCTCGGGCAGCTTAAATTTTATTTTTATTTTGTACGAAAAAACTGTTGAAAAATATAGTTAAAATATTTATTTAAAAATTCATTAAAAATGGAAATTTAATTCTAAGGTTAAAACATTGGTATCATTTAAAAGATAAATTTTTGATCTTTAACTTCATGTAAAAATCTTTTTTGTGCGGTAATATTTTTGGAAGTTATAGCAGAAACACGCCAAGATTTCGCTTAATTTTTAAATAAATAAAATTCTAATTAAAAATTAGAAAAAATAACCCCCCAGGTGCACATTTCCGGCATCCAAGGTATACACGTGCCAAGTTTGGTAGCTGTAGGTTGAATGGTCTGGCCTGTAGAGCGTCAACACACACACACACACACACACACACACACACACACACACACACACACGCACACACACGCACACACGCACACGCACACGCACACACATGCACACACATACACACACACACACACATTGAGCTTTATTATAAGTATAGAAGTCTACCAATTTTTTAGAAAATTTTGTTAGGATTACTATTGGGACCGATCCCAACGATGTTAAGTTTTGAAAAAAGTAAGTATTGCAATAAGATCTTTTATAATTCAAGTAATAAATTATATAGAAAAAAGTAAAAATGTTGTGCCATTCTTAAATAGCAATGTGAGCAAATACCATAAATTTTGATGAAAAAATGACATTGTATATATGTTTGAAAGTTTCACATTGTTGAGTGTACATGCATGTGGAGGATATTTTTTTGAGAACTCTCTGAAAGAATCACCAAGAAAAAACAAAGAAAATAGCGATAATCAATAAAATTCATGAAATCTCTTGATCACAAATAGGTAATTGATCTTTTAATCTTTTTCATTGGGGATGGATGCTTTAACAGACTTCCTAATGTATTTAGTAAATTCATGAAACCTCTTGACTGACTTTGATTCTCTTGATCGATTGTTTTTTTTTGATCATTTACATTAGGGATCGATACTTTTACAGACTTTCTAATATACTCAGTAAATTCAAGAAATCTCTTGACTGACTTTGATTCTCTTGATCTCGAATACACGACTGATCTTTTGATATTTTCATTAGATGTTAGATGCTTTAATAGCCTTTCTAATATACTCAGCAAATTCATGAAACCTCTTGATTGACTTTGATTCTCTTGATCATGAATACATGATTCATATTTTGATCTTTTTTTATTGGGGATGGATGGTTTAATAGACTTTTTAATTCACTGCATATTTTCTTATAATTTCAAAAACGAATTGATTGGACAATATTTCCGATGGATATGTGGTTATACTGGTGAATGAATTTTTTTTTATCATTTCAAATAAACAGTGCTAGAGTTCTTGTTAAGAGAAAGAAAATCCTGATTTAAAATTTAGTCTCTATTTATCGAAATTTCGGTTATAGGAGATGATTAAATCGCTATCATCTAGGATCATTGAAATGGACTTAATAAGAATGAACTAATTCTTCCTTTCCAGTAATGTGTTTTGGATAAATCGATATTTTATAAAGCAAGGATAATAAAGAGGCATCTTCACAAGCCAAGAAAATATATTTTGTTTCTGTTGAATCTAATAAATTTTTTTGACAAACTTCTCAAAATATGTGTCTTCATATTCAACTAATTTAACAATATACCCTAAAGAATTATTTCAATAATTTAAGAGTTATAAAAATCTTACGTTGCAGTTGACCGAGTTCTGAGAAGGTTTTTCAGACTGCGAACATCTTCCCTGAGCTTCAAAACCGTAGATCGCGGTTTAGCTGACTCTGGTAATTCTGCTTGTCCTTGTATGGAAGGTAAATTGGGTTCGTTCGGGTTGCCTGTTCTATTGATATTAGCTGCTAAGCGTGCTTCCAACAAACGTTTACGTCCCATTGTCTGCAATATATCCTGCAATAGAAAACAAAATGATGTAGTACGCAATTATTTGTAAGAGAAATATAAAAAATTGTTAAATATTCTAAATTTAAACATAAAAATTTTGTTAAATATTTTAAAATTAAATCAATACCTTAGATCGCATTAGAATGAAATCAAATAACTGAGTATCAATAAATTAAATAACTGAGTATCGATAAATCCATAAATAAATTAAAAAAACCATTAATGGCATCAATTATGCTGTCGTTCACATTTCCCCCATAATTTTGTCAAATTAAAAAAAATAATAATTTTGTGTATAATTTGCAATAATATTTTTTTTATTAATGTTATGAAATTCAAAGGGTTTTCAATATTTGCAAAATATTTAATTGTCTGCTTTCTTCCAGTGTTAGAAACTACAGAATAAAGATCGGCGTTTAACAAGCAGCTCAATCAAATGTTTACTTATACTAGAGCTTATAATTTTTTTTACTTAGCTATGAACATGAGAATGTACATTATATATACTGAAATAAATTTTAAAAAAACACACACACACCCCTATAATCATTACTGATTGCTACAAATTCAATTTCTATTTCTTTGTAAATTAGAGAAAATTAACACGAATGGGTTTGCATGTTAAGTGACGAGATGCTACTTATTTTATTTCATATTCTTTGGGAATGTTCTATTTAATTCTTGCAGCAATAAAAACGATGATTTTATTAATTCAACTATCTATTATGTTTTTTAAAATATTAAATATATAAGAAAGCATTTCGACTCGCTGAATAAATACGTTTCTTTATTGATTTATTTTTTATTTTTCAGGCTACATTTGAAAAGAACTTACTTTATATATACTGAAATAAATTTAAAAGAATTATAGTCATTATTGGTTGCTAAGAATTCGGTTGTTTTTTCTTTTGTAAAAGAGGGAAAATTGAAATGTATAAGTTTGAATGCTAAGTGATGAGCTACTGCTTATTTTATTTCATATTCTTTGAGAATGTTCTAATTAATTTTTACTTGCTCATTTTATCTAATTTAATTTTTTTGCTGAATCTATAAAACGGTGATTTTATATTCAGCTATCTTTTAATTCTTTTAAGACATAAAGTAAATAAGTAAGCATTTCTACACATTTTCAAGCAGTTTCAAGAAAATTTTGAATTTGTATTTATTTAAGTTTAAACAATTTTTTTAAAATTCTTGTCATTTAATAGAAATGTTATTTTGGAAAAATGAAGAAATGAAAAGCAATTAATAACTTAAATATTCAAGAATTATGTTTTGTTATTTTTATCTGGCAGACAGTTTAGATAATATTTATATCACGTTAGATTTAATTTGAATAGAAATGTCATCATTATGATAATGAGACTGATAATGAGCAAAACATTTATAAGAACAACAGAGCTTCACTGTTCACAATGATGATATCTGAAGTCGCTCTAAAAAGGAATGTGGATAATGGTCTCAGTATCTGCTCATGTTATAAACGTCAAATTTAATTTTGGAAATCACCGCTCAACTTACACGAAAAGGAAAGGGAGGGGGAAGAGGAAGGGGAAAGTTAGAATGTAATGTCTAACACATAGTTGCAGATGGCAAATCAAACAAACGCAAACAATGCACGCATTTATATTTTAAACACCATTCATGATCAGTTTTGTCACGTTGATATAATATTATTTTGCAATGATATAATGAGGATTAATAAATTGCATCTGTCATGCTGCCATACACACACACAGACACACATACAGAATAGAAATATAAAGAAATATTTAAAGAGGGAAAGGAAAAAGGCACGAGATTATACGCAGTTATATAGAATGACATATTTGCAGATTTCTATCAAATTTTGAGTAAAATCTGTTCAGAGGAAGTCCATCTGTCCGACTGTCCGATAACAATTAAACGATAATTACAAACCGAAGACAGCTAGATAGAAGAGATTCGGTACACAGATTTAACATCTATGGATTAGACACCTATCAAATTTTGAACAAATACAGCAAAGAGTTTGACCGCCTGTCGATCTGTACTTTCAAAAATATAAAATTCCGTTAACTCAAAAACTCAGTAACTTAAATATATGAAAAATGGTATGCGATTTTGTGATTACAAGTGTAGTTTTGTGTCATACCTTTGTTTCAATCCTTTTAGAAAACAACATATATATAACACAAATTCGATTTTAGGATACTCTTTATGACACGCCACGGATTTATCGTCAAATAGTTCGCTAAGATCACATGATAGAATCAATAAAAATACTAAATTCATGCCAAAAATTAATATTTTGTAACTATTGTATACCAATGTCATGTAAGTTCTCTGGAATTACAAGTATATTAGAGAGGATGCTAGAAAGTTTTGGGGAGACCTTCCCCGCTGGTTTTAATTGTGAATACTTAATACTCCAAAGAATATGATTGAAGCTGTTATTGCCAAAATTTTTACTACTCTATTTTTGTTACTGCTACTTGGAATGATTTAGATTAACAGATCCTAACTTCAAAAGACTTTAATAATAATTCAATAAAAATAATACACAAATTAAACTAAAATGTGCTTTCTTAAAAAAATCATTTTGCTATTGAAAGGAAGACTAGATACTTTAAATAGAATATGTTCCATCCATTTAAAGCTACCTACTTTAACTAATGCAGTATCATGGAATTCATACCTATTAGCAAACACTAATAATATCGGTGTGGTCGGAGCGCTTTTAATCTAGCCTTCCGTAATGAACAAGGATTCATTATTCCACCTAATAACGGTTTGAGGTTTCCATGACCGAATTCCCTTGAATATTCAGCGCTATTTCATTATCCTCTCTCGACTTGGGCCATCAAAGAGGAGAATTGCATTAGCATAACGCTTTCAACGATCGTTAAGAAGACATATATTACAGATGAAATAGAGAAGTGCCTGTCTGCAAATTTGGGAATCGGCGAATTCACGTTATGTCCCATTGCAGGCTATTTAACAAAAAGTTTTGTAATTCAAAATTTTTTAGGGAAACTAAAAAAAAGTATTAAATCAAGTTAGAGGAAAAAATACTAGTATATACAAGTGTATATAGAGATAATGAAATAGAGTATATAGTGATAATGCAATGTGCATAAAATGCACATTATCAACTTAATTTTGAAATTAGAATTGGATCTTGTATGAAAAAAAAGAAGTAATATCATAGGGCTGGGAAAAGACATCGTGTGATTAGGTGAGTTCAGCAGTTATTTTAATCATTTGTTTATTAAAAAGTATGAACTCTATTAAAATATTATACATATTAATATAATACGATAATGATATAATATGATGCATTTATATATTAACTAAAAAATGATATTTAATTTGATTATACTGAATCCATAATATTTATTATAAAAGGTTAATGTTCATTACTAGGATATCAAATATTACAGATAATTTTGTAATTTTGTCATAATTTAATAAAAATGATTAAATTATTGTGAAATAATTAAACTTAAATTACTGCAAAATTTCTAACTAACAATTATTTTAACACGAGGAATACAGAAAAAAAAAGTAAATTAAAGGAAATGAACAGTTGAAATCATTTGCATTCAGAAGAAAAGAACTTTTATTACAGTTAAAAATTTTTTTAATATGTTATATTATTTTGTAAAATGTAAATGAAGTTATAAGGAGAGATTTCTAGGAGTTGTTTTTTGCATCTTTATTATTGCAGTATATAAAATGGTTAAGAGAATGTTTCTGATTTTATTGCCAGCAGCCTTTATTCGAATTATTGCGTAGTTGATCATGTTTCAACAAGTTTGTAGAAAACGTATTTATTACACATTACATAAAAAATTTTCCACAAATTTTTCTTAACAAGTACTCCCTTCTTATAAAATGAAGCTACCGGATGTATCCCCTTAAGAATGTATTAAACATTTGAAATATTTTTTAAATTAAAATAATATTTTGTTAAAATTTAATAAATTCTGTTAAATTTAATTGATGGTTAAAACAGTTGTATATTTTAATATCTTTCAAGCACTTATCCGATTTTTCATACTTAGTTCAAACAATTTACCTGAGCTTCAGGATAATCTTTCATTGCAGCAAGTATATCTTCTCTTGATAAACTGAATAGTTCTGAGTAGCCAACTGATCGAACATCTGCTGTGCGCCTTTAATACATAAAAACAACATAATATATACATTAATGTCTAATAATTTAAGAAAATAAACAAAAATAATTCTGTAAACGATATGAAGAACTGAGAGATTTTCAGTCGGTTCTGTAGAGTCATGTGAATGGTATACCATTAATGTCCAAAAATAATCAGTTTTATTCCTGTCATTACCTGCAGGATATAAAGCTTCATTAAATGCTAAAAGAAATATTAAAAAACGGCATTTTAAATATATTAAAAGAGATTGCAAATACGAGTAATTTCTTTTATTTTCATTCAAAATTACAGTATGGCTGAAGAAAAGGTCTGTAATTACCCTAATTTTTTTTTTACTTCAATCTGAGACTTTAGATGGGGTATAAGCAAATCAAAGAATGTAGCATTTCTGTTTATTTTCTTTATTAATGATTAAAAATATAAAATCTCTTTATTTAAGTTATAAAATATAGATGAGGAAAATAAAAAAAATATAAAGCAATAATTATAATTTTACTTACATTTATTTTCACATCTTTTTCCATTCACACAAGAAAATAAATAAAAATATGTAAACGAGACAGGTTTGAAGTAATGCAATTATGCTGACAATTTTTCTAGTTCTAATTGTTTTTAAAAATTATGTAAGAATCACATTAGGGTCAACCCTTATCACCTAGTTGGTAAGGGCCATAAATGGAGGTCAAACTCATTCATTGATTTTGCTTTGTGTTATTAGAAATATAGTTAATCGATATATGCTCCAACTGAAAATTTTCTCTTTCCTTCCAAATGTGGGCTAGGTTACCCTGAAAAACTTTGAGAAGGCCTCATGTTTTGATGGTTTAAATATTTTATTGTGAATAAGTGATTGATGCTTTAATCTGAACATGATTCTGCAATTAAGATTAGAATTACTATGGGGAAGAAAGTAATTATGGAATTTAAATAATGTTACTTTTTATAATTATAAGGATTTTATTCTTCTTATTACAAGCGTTTTGAATTTTTATATTCAATATTTTTATAGGAACCGACAGTAATTAGCAAGTATTTAGAGACAGCCAACTGAAATTGTTTTTCATCAAAACATAATTATTAAGTACTCTCAGATTCACACAAGAAAATAAATAAAAATATGTAAACGAGACAGGTTTGA
>JAPMOR010062977.1:339076-352714 GCA_026543865.1 Argiope aurantia | reverse complement strand
AAACGAGACAGGTTTGAAGTAATGCAATTATGCTGACAATTTTTCTAATTCAATAATTTGATGCTAAAAATGGAAAATTTCTAAGATGTATTATTCCCTTCACAATATTTGCAGGTATTTTAAAATAAATAACAAATACTATTATTAGATATATACATTAATCTTTAAAATTTAGTTAAATTTTATTAATAAATATTTCAAGATTGTAATTAATTCAAAAGATGAATACAAGAATAAATGATCGATGTTCACACTTTCTAGTATATTCAGAAAACGTTTTTGAATTTCAAGTGAAAAATACTGAATTATCTTGCTAGTAAAAGATAAAAACATAATAACTAATTCAAATAATATCCAGATGATTTAATTATGAAATCACAAAATAAGTATTTATAAATTCGGCTATATTTTCGCAAAAGTTCAAATAAATCATCAAAATTCAGGATTTTTATTTCATGAACAACTAAAATACATGTAATAATAGTAACTTTGATCAATCAGTGGTCAATTACCTCTCGAATCTTATGCAACAATAAATGATTACATAAGTTTTAAGGAAAGCTAATATGTATATATTAATTATAATTTAAAGTAAATAGACAATTAATGAGAATGGGAATGATCAAATATTTGGCACAGGATGATTAGCAAATAAAAATGTCCTAGTAGTTGTATCTTTAAAATAATCTTTTATAGGCTTTGATTGACATTTCAAAAATGCTTTTAAACGACATTTCCGGACCAAAGTTTCCACTTTTAAGAGAATCGGCATTACCGCATATATTTAATTATAATTAATTCATTCAAGTCAGTTGGTATTGGGGAAGAAATAGTTTTAATATTAAAGCATTGATTCATTTTGTAAAATTTTAACCTGCAAGTTTAGCCTTTTAAAAGTTAATTCTATTGATATGTTTGATATCTATTTTATTGGTTAAAATTTATTTCTGCGTTAAAATGTTCATTCATTTTTAATCAAAGACATAAAATGTTTTTTCATTCTCATTTTATAGGCCAAATGCAGCATATATGCCATTTTTGTTCATAACGGTAAAAATAGCCATTAAAAAAATTCCTTATTATATAAATACTACGTATACGAAATGGTATTACATTAGGAAATGAGATTACGAATGCGTTTAGTCCAGAATTTTCTTTCTACTGAAATATAATATATTATTATAATTCAATATTTAATTGCATTAATTGCAATATTTAATACATTTACGTTTTTAATATTTTAGTGGATGCCATTAACTAAGATGGCGAGTATATATTACTTTATTCACATGGTGTTTTTCATCATAAATAATTGTTGAATAATTTCTTCAGTTGATAATTTTGTTTGTTGTTGTAGCATTTCTATATTTATTTTCAAACAAAATTTGTGATAAAATTTATAATTTTTTGGATTGTAAACAAACGTGTTGACAATTCATACCTATTAAAGCCATCTAAATTCAAGATTCCAATTTCTCCAAAAAAGTCTCCTGCTTTCATTTGGGTTAGAACTTTTCCAGTTTCACTGTAAAAATAACAGATTTTAAATTATTTCTTACATTTTTTCAGTATAATATCACTTTTTTGTCTTTTATATTTCGAAAATAATATCAAATGAAGTAAAAGCACTCACAACTAATTTCGACTTTCACACTAACTATAATAATCGAAGAATAAAAGTACAAAATACAGTTGGTAGTAAAAGTAGTAAATAACGAACAATGTTTGGAGATTTTCCCAATAATATCTCTTTTAATACTTGCAAATTTACCACATTTAGTTATCAATTCATATTCATAATCTGATGAAAACTAACTGAAAAGCGGATGCCTCAAAAATTGAATTCATGATAACAAATAGAAATTTAAAATTGAGTTATATTAAAATAATCTGATTTGTTCAAACGGATGGTCCAAATTATTTTCATGTAATTTGCATTTTGAAACTGATGGCTATACGAATATTTTGGGTAATATAAAATAATAAGTAAAATAATTGTTTTTGGACTAACTTTTTCAATAATGGATTCATTTTATATAGTTTAAATCATAATACTTTTGTTAGAATTCTTATCAAGCATCCTTTTAATTCTAATAAACCATAATTATCATTTTAAATTAAGAACTAAGTCCACTAGTCTTAAGTAATTAAATAGGAAAGTTTGGAATTATATAACAACACGAATACATAAACATAAAATGAAACTTTAGGTTAAAATTAAAGAATAAATGATTTTGTAAAATTCATTTTTTAGAAACCTTAAGTAAAAAATTTTTTATTTGATTTTAAAATTCTAAATTGTGATATATTTCGACAACTATCTTAAGTATGCATTTTCTCTAATGTTATTTTTCTGAAAATATTAAAAATGATCAAAACCAACAGCATTTAAATATTCTAATTAACTGAGGAATTAAATGGCCTAAGTCAGCATTCTAATTAAGTGAAGAATTAGAAATAGAGATATCTTTAGAAAATTTTGTCTCTCAAAAGAAGAAAAATTCAAATAAAACATAAAATATATAATATTATATTTATACTTAAATATATGATTAGACTTCCAAACCTTGTAAAAATTTGGTTGTTTCAAATCAATTGGATTATCTGTTTAAAGAAATATGTTTAAACTAAAAAAGAATGTAAAAATATTACAAATCATATAGTATTTTGTTTTAAGATTTCGAATTACTCTAATTTAAATACTTGTTAACCTTTTTCTCTAGCATTTAAATAATTAAGCATTTTGGATTTCAAACTCAACTCTAACAACGGTAAACAAGTAAGAATGAGAGGGTAATAAATAAATAAATCTAAAAGAAAAGTCTTTCATAAGTTAGAAATTCTATTTTGGGAATTTTAAGTTTTTTTACAATATTTTTAAATATTCAAAATATTAATTATTTTATAAATCTTATACATTAATTACGATTGCATGCATCAAGTAATGTATTTATAGTTTTTATATTGCGAAATGCAACTTTTCTTTAGAGAAAAGGTCAATAATTAAATTTTTAAAATTAAATATTGAGAATAACCGTGATTTCAGAAAATATAAGGAGATTTTAAATAGATTCTGTTCTCTTAAACCGTAACAATACATGTATAGTATTTATAATTGCAATTAATGAAAATATAATGAATGAATCAAAATAATTAAAAATAATTTCAAGAATTATAAAAGATAATATTTAAATTCTTTAGGTATGAATCGAAATGTGTAATATTTATAAAATCCTATTCTATTAAATCAATTCGAATAGCAAAAGCAATACATCATTATTTTCGTTTTATTTAATGAATAAAATCCCGCAAGTTATGAATTGAATCTAATTAGTAATTCCACAAGACAATTTTAAAAGAATATTTTGTGTCTCTCTTTCTTTATTAGCGAATTAGAATATCAGTTTCAACGTTAAAAAGCAAACTTAAAATAAGATTAACTAGCAAAATCCTAACAATATGTTGATAAAATTAACGAGATTCTACGATTGATTTTGCTTTTTTCAAAATTTCAAAAATAAGTACAAGTTTAAAGCCAAAGCGAACCAAAAGTTTAATTTTGGTTCGATGATACTGCTTAGCTTCGTTATTTTTTTCATATTAAAATATTATTTAGTCTGAATTCTTAATAAATAAAAATATAAATATATAGAATTAAAATTTTTGTAATTATAAAAACATCGGCTTTCATTCTGAAAACCAAGGTTATAAAAGGAAATAAAAATAAATTTACCATCTAATTGAAATTGTCTTAAATAGTTATTAACTTACATAATTTGCTTTGAAGCGAATTTTTTTTTATTTTTAAATGTTTATATAGACAGATATTATTCAGATATTTTAAGAAAGCTGTTGTGATTTATGACACTTTACAAGCCTGCTGACAGTTATCTGTCAGTGATTTAAGCCGAGTGAGCGTCTCTTGTTTTTTCAGTAGCGCCAGGTAGGGCCAAGAGTGCGACTTAGCTACTTGATGCGTCACATTCGCTTGCACAATCCTTTTTACATGGAGGCACATTCATACAGCTCACAGAAGAAGAACATTCATGCTCGAACTCTGGACGCCTAGATTATAGAGCAGACGCGCTTCTCCTATGCCAGGGCGCCGGCATTTTAAGGAAGTAAAAGAAGTAACTGATGTTATATTTAATGAACAATTTTTATGTTATTTAAACTCCAGAAATTTTTAGGGAAGTTTTTTTTTTAATTTCATACATTTTTAAAAATTTAGCTTTAAGAAATATTTAAATATATTTTTTAAAGTATTGTACTGCACAGCATTCCATTGTTCAGTTACTATGTTTATGCACATGTTTGTAGCGATATTAAAAGTGGTTTTTGAAGATTATAGCATGAATGAATTTAAAAAACAAAATAAAAATTTATGAATCAGTCTTAAAACAATACGGTTCTATGGTGTTCAGTTGAGAGGTTTCAGTTTTCTTTAATTTTTTTGTCCCAATTTTGACAGATTTTTTTTTAAATAAAAAATATTTTTTATTAAACATATATTGTGGCTAATGTGTTCAAAATTTCGTTATTATTGAACAATTGTTTAAATTCCAATATAAAAAAATTTAAATATATCTTTAAATGTATTGTTATATACCGCATTCCGTGGTTTCAGTAACTGCGTTTATGCATATATTTGTTGCGATGATATTAAGGGTTTTTTAACATCATCGCTACTATATAAGTTAGAATAAATTTTAAAAACAAAATAAAGATATACGAGTCAGTATTAAAACTCTTCGATTCTACGATCACGTTTAGCGTTTTTGTCCCAGTTTTTTAAAGAGTATTTTCTTTTCAAAAAAAAAAAACTATTTTTAAACATACATTATAGTTAAAAGACTTAAAAGGCAGAAATTCCATATTGCTAACATTTTTTATAACTGACGTTGCGTTATAAAATCTTTAAAAAATTAATTCTTTTTTTTATAAGTTAACTGACTTTTTATAAGTTATTACTGACTAATCATATTAAACTAATTTCCATATGAAATATTGAATAACGTCTTAAATATTTAGGATAAATAACGAATTGTTCTCGAACAGTATAAAAAAAAAGTCATATCTTGTTTTCCTAATTTGGTTGAAGATGTATTTCAGGAAAATCATTCATAAAATAGATCTTACGCCTAATCATTCATTTTTTTTTTATTTTCATTACTCATTTTTTGAGTAATAAAATAGTTACAGCTAACTAGTTCTTTCAAAAAGATTACTGTAGCTATTCTATTAAGAAAACATTTTAGGCTAATAATAATTAGTAATTTAATCTGCCCTTATGGACATTCAAATTTCAAAAGAAGTAAAAAACAAAAAATACTGTTTTGAAATGCATATTCCTATTCATCCTAAGAATATATATATATACCAAATCTGGTTGCTGCAAATCATATGATCTACTCTGTAGAGTATCAATACACATACGTCTACATAGATACGCCGCAATCAATTTGAAGAATTCCAATAGTCCTCACCTGATGACTTCTAATATACCATCTGCAATGATGAACATTTCTCTGGCCACTTCTCCTTTCCGACAAATGAGATCCCCCGGGGTGAAGATGTAAGCCCTCATCTTGAGCACTAAGTCGTGTAAAAATTCTGGCTGACATTCCTGGAAAATACTAACCTGTAACGAATAATTAGTGTCAGTGATGTCCATGATAAAAAATTAACATTGATTCGTTTTATTGTAGTAAAAGAAAAAAAAAATGCTTGTGTTTCTTTTCAGCTCGAAGAATCTTTTATCTTTTTAATATATTACTTTTAATAACCATCAAATAGATGAATGGAATAGATGATGAAAAAAGATAAAGAAGAGAAAAGTCATTCTTCTTTAAGCTGCAAAACTACATATATAAAGTAAAATGTGACATTATGAAAAATTATCTAAATATTAGCTATACTAAATAACATATGCATGCAATTACAAGTTGAAAATGCATAAAATGTGAATAAATTAAAATCTAGAATATATTTCTTTTCAGCAGGAGAAATCTGACTGGAATTAATTAAATTTTCAGTATTAATTACCATTTATGAGGAAAAAGAACTCTAGTTCCTTCGTAGTGCTAAAATCATAGGTAGCAAAAAGCATGGAACAGAAAGATTAAATAAATGTGATAATGATTGATAAAGAGACTTGAAGTTCATAAAGTGATTTGAACTTGCTCTATTTGTACTAGTTGTTTTGTAAACTGCTAGTGTAAGTGTAGAAAGATTAGATTTCATGTCCGATTAAAAAAAAGTTCTAAAATTTATTTTTATTGCAAATTTTTATAATTAATTTAATTATTCGGAGTTAAAAAAAAGATACACATAAAAGTTTTAACACGCACACACGTACGCATGCACACACAAATATGTATACACATAAACACACACATCTTTATTATTAGAGTTTAAAATAAAATGTTTTTTAATGTTCTCAAATTAACTTTATATCCATTTTCTTGAAAAATACACTAGTTAAAGGCATATACAAGGGGTGTTCGAATGAATAGATCTGAACGATAAATGGACTTTATTCAAAGTATACACCACAGGTCTCAGCACAACGATTTAATTGATTACGAGACGAAGAATTCCTTGTTCCCAGAATTCCTGTGGTCGTGACGAGATCCAGTCCTTCACAGCGTCCTTGAGTTCGCTGTCCGAGTTGAAATACCCTTTCAGATGTTTTTTCAGGGGACCAAACACATGAAAATCGCAGGGCGACATGTCCAGGCTGTAGATTGGATGATCGAGCTGCTCCCACTTGAGACGTGTGGACGCGCGTTATCATGGAACCACTTCTCCGTGAATAGCCCGGTCTTTTGTTCTTGATGGACCTGCGTAATTTTCGGAGTGTCTCACAGTACATTTGGAGTTAATGGTTCTTCTGTGATCGAGGAATTCAACAAGTATTGGACGGCGCTTTTTATAAGAGCATTTGCTCTCTCCTGCTTATGCGGGCCTTCGCGCATGTTCCAATCTAAGCCGGAGAATTCAATCGCATCCCTATATGTCTCGCTACGTTCTCCCATAGCGGTTAATGGTTACATTGTGAAGACGTTCCGTACCTTTTCATTTGAACACCCCTTGTACTATGTTAGATGTCATTGGCTTTGTCAATAAACAATATTACAATTCATGTTCTTCAGTAGTAAAATTGTAACCACTATATAAATTCAGTTGAATTAAGTCGATTGTATGGGTGTTTGGATTCAATTGACTCACTTAAAGTAATAATATTGTAAGACTGTTTCTTACAAATTTATTAAGATTCCTCCTGTATCATATTAATTCTAGAAAAAATTAGAAAATGCGCCTTAAATTAGTGTAACTTTAATCTTTTCCTATGCATAATTGTAGCATATAATTTGAATGACCTTACCTTCTTAAGTGTCTTGAGATTGACGTGCAAGGCGAGTTCTGTCTTCAGTTTATCGGGTAGGATTCCTAGTGCCGAGTTGATATCACCACCGCCTTGCATGCGACCCCTGGAATCGAAATTGAATTTGAATTAAATTTCTGAATGAGAAATTAGATAAACTATTGTAGAAAATAAAGAAATACTTTAAACTATTTCTTGAACAATAAATATAAATAAACAAAATTAAAAAAGAAAATAAATCAGAAAATTTTTCCAGTAAAAATTGTTCAACATTTTATGGATTAAAAATATACAATTTATAGAGAGACTCAAAATCCAGTGTATAAATTGCGAGATTAGGTAGGCAGTACAAAACAAATCAAAACTACATATATAAGAAAATATAACCAGGAAGGTCTACCAGATGAACTAGAAGGAGCTGTTCACCACTTTTATTTTGGATTTCAGCGCAAGTCATTGAAATTTCCTATGGCGTAAGAGGAACACACAATAGTTTACGATTGATCAGATGGGAGATACACCTATTACAAAGAATTATTTGCCTAACATTCAATTCTTATGTTTCCATTCTATTTCTTTCCGTAATTCTTAATTTCCAGTTTTAATTTCCGAGCAATGTTAACTGTGTTAAGCAATGAAAGATATGATTATAAAGAAATTAAATGTTTTCAGGTCCCTTACCTTGACCATGAATAGTCGTACCATCTTTGAACTCTGCGTTGCATGTTTCTTGGTACTTTATGGTGACGCATGTAAAGCTTAGCTCCATCCTGTAGGAGAAATATCAACGAGGAATTAAATAACTTTTCAAAAGAATGGAAATAATGTTCATTTGTTGGATATTATATTTTAAATAAATATATAACAATTTCACTCTAAGGCATATTTGATAAGGGATCGTCTTCTTTGTGATTTAAAGTGTTACAATTTTATTTAATTATTTTTAACCTTGTTAAATAAGGAAACGTAATAATTATTTACCAAAAGTCGTTCAAATTCCAAACGGCTTGCATTTCTGTTTGTTATCACTGTTCCAACTTGACCTGTGAAAGATAAGAAAAAAATATATTGATTTCGAATTCTTATTTAACGAAGCAAAGAAAAAAAAAATAAAAATCAACACATTTTGCTAATTAATCTCAAGAATTTATTTCATATGCTTATTCAGGATAATAATACACAATAGTATCTATATGTTTGTTGAAAATGCTTTTTGCACACATTATTAAGAACAATAATTTTAAACTCACCATTAATACTTTAAGTAAGAATTAAAATGATATAATTTAAAGTAGTAATTTTTAAATGTAATATTAATTTTAAGTGACAGTCTCGTTACATTCTTTTTATTTCAACGAGGTATATTATGTCTAAATTATTCAAGAAAAATAAAAGTAACAGGTAATAAAGTACGGAACTTAAAATGCGCTCGTTTTTTCTATAGAATTGTTAGTTTCAGATTTCTAGAAACAAATATTTGTAAATAATTGTGATAATATGAGAAAATTATGAATAACATTAAAGATTCGTTACTGGAAAAAATGAATAAATACACAGGAAAGTATAAATACAAAGACATTTCACAACAGATTCACCTCTAGGCTACTGGAAGATATTAAAATCGACATTCAGCATAATTTATTTAAATCTTAATTCTGAAATTATAAACAATAAATTTTATGACATTTGAGCTACTTTCTTTACGACTAGACCATAGTGTCTTCAGTTCTAGTCCTTGAAAAACAAATTCAAAAGTAATGAAAACCATGTTAAGAATCATAAAGAAAATGAATTAGAATTTTTTTATATATATATGTGAAAACCTTTCATTGTTTCTATCAATTCAATTATGTAAAAGCGAAAAAAAGAAAGAAAAAAAAATTGCACCGTATTTCGAAGTTTAACAATAAAGACACTATTATCAGAAAACACCATTCCTTAAGATGAGTTTCTGAGTCGCTTGTTTCAAAAATTCTTCATTTAAGAATTGTTCAAGTACGAAAGAAATTGAATCAACTCTACTAAAAAGTGAAAGGGGATAAAACAATTACCCGAGAAAGGCTTGGGACGAAAATTATTTTTTTCAATGCATTTCTTTATAGAGTAAAAAAAAAAAAAATCCTGATAAAAATTCAGGACATTTTTTTCAGTGAATTCATTATTTATATAAAAAAATGTAGATACTTTATTTTTTTGCTCGAAATTCTCAGATGGAATTATAAGAAATGTAAGAGTTCATTAAAGGAAAAAAAAACTTTCGAAGGTATCACAACTTAACAACCAGTTTAGAGGTAAATTAGAATAACTTTAAGAATATATAGTTCAAAAAAGAAATTTATTTTCTCTAATTTCGATTTATAGATAAAAATGGGCAATAAAATAAATGGGAAGAAGGAAATGATGAATTAATGAATAAAGTAACGTAAAAACGATTTATACTTAAATGTAAGTTATGTAAAATTCCATAGATGATTAATATTTAATGTAGATTAATACTTAAATGTAAAATGTGAAATATTCCATAGATGACAAGAATAACTTTAGTATAATAAAGGGTGTCCCAAAATTAACGCAAGATTTGAATTTGCCACCCTTCCTACAGTTGAGTATTGACAACCCTATTAAAAAACCGTTTGACAATTGATAGTTTATGGTTAGTAAAAATGGAGCTTTACACTGTAGAGCAACGTGTTTTCATTGTTCAACAATATTCAAAAATAATAAAAGTTTGGCGTCCACAGTTCAAAAATTTGAGAATTGGTTCCCTATTAATATCATTGGATTTTTTATGGGGTTATTTGATGTCAAAGTGTTATGGCAACAAGCCCACAAGCACGCATGCATTGAAGGAGGAAATTCAACGCTGTAACAACGAAATTCCACCACATCTATGCAAAATTTCGACAAAAGAGCGAGTATGTGCCAACAAAGCCGTATTGGCCATTTACCCTATGTGTTATTCCATGCATAACGCTATCCTGTGTACTTTGCGATTAAAAAAATATAACAATTTAAAGAAAAAAAAGAACTGTTTTTTTTAATTTAATTCAAATCTTGCTATATCTCGTTGTTCTATCGTGTAACGCTCCATTTTTACAAACCTTAAACTATCAACTGCCAAACGGTTTTTTTTAATAGAGTTGCAAACACTTTACAGCACGAATGGTGGCAAATTCAAATCTCATAAAGACGTTCTATAAGAAATGAGAAAGAAATGCATTCGCGGTACGGCTCCGGCACAGTTTCAAAATCATACAAAAATGTAGACTATATTAGAAAAACAGACGGATTGATGGATCTGCAGAAGAAAAATATTCGCCATCTTCCTTTTTACTTACCAACTATAGTAGCAAAAATGAAGACGCCAATGAGGTAGCTTACGATAGTAAACATGTATCTGTAAAAAAAGTTTTATTAGCATATTAATAAATCATGATTATACAAAATCACAAAATCTATTAAAAATCTTAGAAAAAAAGTTAAATAAAATATCAAAAACAACAAAAAAATATAAAAAATTATATCTGAAGAATTCGTCTAGTTCAAAAAACCATTATGCATATAAAATACATAGTAATTTTTTGAAATAACACAAATAATTTCAAGTATTTCTGTATGACGTGGTTTTTTTTGCAACTATTCAAAATCATACTAATTTCAGACTGCTGTATAGATAAGTTAATTATCATAACATTTTGCTCTAATTTACGCAAAATTTAAGCTGATTATTCACTCTACGGCATGACAATGGAGTTGTGGCACTCCACGTCATTCTGTTTTTAAACAATCTGTTTAGATTGGTCATTCACAAACACACAACGCCACATTCTGGCCCTATATGTTATACATATACCCTAAACTTCTTTCGACAATTTTATGGAAGTGAACTGGTGTAAATTAAAACTATAGGATAACATGTTATAAGTTCAATCCTATTTTAAGTCGCGAGTTAATTCTGATCAAAGTTTCACTATGATGATGGATTTCGGAGTGCCACCACTCTATTGACTTGGAGTGAAAAGACTGTGATTGTCTACAATTATGCCCTGAAGAAATTTCGGAAGATTCTAAGGAGAGCATTTGAAAAGAAATTGTAAGTAAAAGTTGAAGAGACTGATCTGTGTTTTACGAGATTGAATAACCTGAGTAAAATACATATCATAATTAAAATAATGAAGCGTGTTTCTTTTAAGAAAAAAAATTCCCTAACTATCTAAAAGCGTAAAGCACTTAAAATATTTTTTAAAAAGAAGAAAATATCTTGTGTGCTTTAACAACTTCAAACTGCATCATTAGTATTGTATGAGAGATTAAATTTTCTAAATTTTTCTTCCAGACTTCATAAGACTGAAGAATTTTTGGCTTGTTAAGCATTTCAAAACGGTAAAATAATGAATTATCAAGTTGCAGCCTTATTAACAAAGTATGACTTGTTAGATATCTGAATTGTTTGATATTTGAGAAACGATGCGAAGATAATGGAAGAGAAGAGTTTTAAACAGGAAAAAAGGTGGTTCAGCTAACAGATAAATAAGCAAAAGAGAATACTCTGATTTTCTAAGTAGATAGAATTACTGAAGTATTTTTTCGTTGTATTTTCTGTTAATTTAAAAGTTCATATCTGTTATCAGTAAGGCCATTATTGTATTTCACATGCAAGGCAATTTATGTTCATTCGTTTATTTAAATAATATCTATTAGTCTTAAAAAAAAGCATTTTTGGTTGAGATTCTATAAAAGAAAATTTCATATCAATAACGTGTTTAATGACATAGCATACTTTCTACACTGAATTTCTTTAAAATTATTTTAAATATTACCATCACATAGTTAAGTATGCACTATCAACTTTTGTTTATAATGGCTCAATTATATGTTAAAATAACTAAGAATTTCTATAGATCTGTGATAAAAATAACTAATATATTTTGTCCTTATTTCAGGTTTTTAAATATCTTTTGTTTGCTTGCCTAGTGGACAAAATTGTAAGTTAATATGTTATTTTTAGCTTAGAAAAGGTAAATAAATATATTCTGTTATTTTTATTTATTTTTTATTTTATTTCGGTTCAGTTTCAGAGAATTTAAGCACTTTAAAATCATCTAATCTATTTTGTTGTAATCAAGTTACATTTTATTAACTGGAAATTGGATCTATAAATTAATATATTTTGATCTCAATTTAGACTTTTAAATATCTTTTTCTCATGTAGGCTTACTAAAAATTTGTAAATTAATACGCTGTTATTTCTTATGGAGATAAAAACTTTGAAATATATATAGTTTAGCAATTTTTATTTCAAATTTAATTAATTAATGGAGAATTTTAATTTTTTATTTAATTCTAATTGTAATCAAATCACTTCTCATTAATTAAAAATAAGCAGAGTTATTGCTTTAATAGACAATAATTTAAAAATGTTGTTTTATGATTTTTTTTTGCTTAAATTTACGTCGATATATTTAGTTTCAAATGAATTTGTTATTTTCAAGAAATCAGCACCTGTACAAGGTATTAAACGAGAAAAAAAAACGACGACTAAATTATCAAAGGTTAATAAAACAAAATAAATTTTCTTAAGATAGAAATGAAAATAAAGTATGGAAAATATGTATCTTTAATTACTTAAAGTTGCAAGAAAATCTGCGACATCTATAAAAACTTCTGCTTTTTTATTTTTTAAATGGAAATTCTAGAATATTTTGTTCGTATGATCTATCGCTTAAATTAAAGTTTTTCTAGGAACAAAAAAGTATGCTAAACACTTTTTTTTTAAATTTTGAATTTGACAGCAAATAAATTAAGAAACATGATACGATTATTTTATATATTTGCAACTAAATGTAATGTGAAATGTTTTGTATTTCATTTCATGGGAGAAGAATCAGTAGACAATCATTTGAAATACTATCCTTCTCGGAAAATTTTCACCGGAAATAAAATACCTGGACTAGAAAGGAAAAAAAAACAACTTTTTACTAGAAAAAGAATTTTAAAATACATGTTAAATTTTTAAGGTTTTTTTTAAATCAGTGAGGACTTATTTATTCAGAATTGTTCTGAAATATTTGGTGAAAATTTAAATGTAGTTAAAGAGAATTAAAACAAATAGATATTGTAATGAGACTTTATGAACACAAGTCTAGTCAAAGGAAAAGAAGTGAATGAAACGAAATATGACATGAGCTTATTTACGTGATCATTACACACACACACACACACACACACACACACACACACACACACACACA
>JAPMOR010062977.1:219983-339066 GCA_026543865.1 Argiope aurantia | reverse complement strand
ACACACACACACACACACACACACACACACACACACACACACACACATATATATATATATAAAGAAAATTAAAATGATTTTATTAGATCGGAAAAAGAACATGGTTACTAAAAGATATAAAATAAAATGTATTAAAATGAGCTTACTGTAAATTAGTAGCAGGTGTTGCCAGATCCCCGATGGTAGTAAGAGTTAGGGTGGACCAATAGACAGATCCTAAGTACTTCCTTGATAGTGTAGCATAATCATCGACAGGTTTACGGTAGGACCATTCTCCTACGAAATCTTCTAACTCTGACAGCAGATAGTAAAAGCAGCCAAACCAATGTGCGAGAAGCAGGAGAATGTGAATCAAGTTTACCACCCGCCATAAATTTGGATAGATGGTGCGTGATTCCACCATATAATATAAACGAAAAGATCTGTACAGCTTCAGAAATCTGTTAAGGAAATAGTGAAAATTATCTTCTTACAATAAAAAAAAGGCATTAGTGTCTATAAATAATTCAATGATACAAATGAGCATATTAATGGAGTGCCTTTTTGTTATTTATTACAATGAGTTATGAATAATGTTTAAACTTTTATTTCATCTATTCAAATGAAGGATTGAATGAATTGAATCATAGTATCAAGCAGGTTTTGATTAAAGCCAATTTGATTGAATTTACTGCAAGGTTGATCTAGAATACACAATGGTAAACATAGTTCGGTCGCTTTTACCACTTTTAAAAAAGTTTTTACTAAACGAAAGTGTTGTCGTTTGCTTAAAATTAGGAGATAATGGCCAAGACAGGTAAGAGGAGGAAAAGGAGATAGACATGCTTCAACTGTTTTAGAAATATTGATATTAGTAAATCTTTTAGTAATTAATAAAAAGGCAGAAAAATCCTTCATTTCAGCACCGGCCATTTTAATTGTGTCTGTTGACTCGTACAAACGTTTTACAAAAAGGTATTCTAGTTTCTCGTGAACAGCTCATTTGTGCCAATGCAATCTAATACTCATTTATGATTTTACTGAGTTATATTAGCCCTTTGAAGTTGATATAAGACTGCTTTGGGATGGGTTTCGTAATTTTAAATAGCTGTGAAATCCAAATCGTGATCAACACATGAGCTGGCATTCCCGTTTCTGCCATTGTACTCTTCCGTATTGTATCATTATTATTGGTCATTGGGGAGATTTGAGTGTATAGAATTTAGCCCACTTACACAGCGATTCTTCATTACCATCCGATATCGAAAGTGAACTATCCGATCAATCTATAAAGCCGTGACACAAAGCCGTATACAAAGACTGTGATTTATTCTTATAACTTTGTATCCGCTAATAAAAAATTTAGTCTTTACAATTGATTTATAAATATTCTTGTGAAAAATTTATTAAACTTCGAGCATTAATGCGTCGTCGGGAAGATAATTTTTCGTGAGGCTTGGTGGAATTGTGGGAAGGTTGAATTCAGACTTGATGAGCCTCCTAAGCTATATGTGATATCGCACAGCTTATTTATCCATTCCATAGCATGTTTAACATTTATGATATTTGCTCACTGGACAATTTATCTGCTTTTCCTAAAAAAAAGTGAGGGAGAGGTGGGAGCTAAACAATAGTTTGTGTAGTTAATGCAAGAATTAGAAACTGTTGTGTCCCATAATAATTCCCTCTTCTAAAATGTACTATTTTTTGCACATTAATGGAAATGGTTCAGATATGATCCATCAGGGTGGGAATTTGAATTGACGAAAATGTTGAAATTTTTAGCTGAATTTGAAGAAACTAAGCTAAATACTCAGTGTTTTTACTGTAATTAATATTTCTAATAAATATAAATTACATACATAATACTGTATAATTATAGTACTAATGTATCCAGCCACTACTGATGGTTGGAAACATTATTAAGAATGTAAGTGATGGGTTCATTACATTTGTGTAAAAGTAAAAAAGGCGAAAATGACGAATCAGTTTATGAGTGTTAGAAAATTAATGCTATCTCATCCATCCCAGAGGTGCGACAAGAAGCTTCGTCTTTCGAACGAAAAATTCTTTTTTTATTCAGATGACTCAAAATTCAAAATAAATTCATTCGTATATAATAAGCATCATTATTCGGCAATGTTATTTCTTTCAATGATTTTTTTGTTCATAAATATAGATTTCATTGACCTCAAAATACTAGATATCGTATCTTGTCCCACTTTTTCCTATTATATTTCTTCATATAATGAAATGAATATTTAAAGCTGACTGAGCTGGTTTTTTAAAATTGTTTATTGCATTTAATTTTGGAAATGCAATCACGAAATTTCTGCTATGCACGCAAGAAGGCCAAACTATACGATTTAGGAATGATAGGACAACGATATTTTAAATTTATTATATTAGATCCCCCCCCCAATTTTATCGAGAATGTGATGGTGAATTATTTCACCGAATTAACTGTGCAGGATCATAATATTTTTATCACGAAAGTGATCCATTTTTATTAAAAAATTCAGTATACTGTTAGTACTTTTTGGGCAAAAGAGCTTTCATGTTTATCAAACATCTTTTCTTTCAATGTTTTATTACTTATTAGACTTTTTGGCTTATTAAGTAGTTTCCTATTTCTTCAGAAACTATCAACATTAACTGCTAGTAACTTAATGTTTTTAAAATTAGCTATGCATTTTTATCATTAAACATTCACCTTAGTTTTTTTGAATATATCATAAAAATATATTTTATTTGAAATTTTCTTTGCTTTCGTTGATTAATATTGGATTTTGTTATTGTTATTAAACTTGGGGAAATATTAATCAACACTTAAAAAAATTAAAAATTCTACAAATAGCGTCTCTGGGGGAATTATTAAGTGTTGTCATTTAATTAAGTGTTATTTAAATGACTGACACAAAAAACTTAATAATTATACACATTTAAAAAATTAAACGTGATTGTTTAATTATATCATTTAGAATGAATAGGTTTTGATATAAGTTAAAAACTCGCACAGACGTACTTAGAAGAACTCGAACGGAAAAAATACTTATTTTTAAAACGGTTAATTATCAAAAGTAATTTTTTTGTTTTTGTTTTTTGTTAAGCATGCAAATGAAAGGAATAAATTTTTAATTATACACAAATATTCAAAAGCTTGATCTGAGTAACAAAACTGAATAAGTGATTGTGAACTGATGAATTCCGAATGAAATGAAGTGATTTTACAGATATTGTAACATGATGTCAAAAAAAGAAAAAAAAAAAAAGAGAAGGAAATCCTAAAAGCTCTTACCTGGGAAATCTAAGAATCGGTATAGTACCGAAATGAAGTTGTACTAAATCCACAGGTGTGATGGCTGCAATATCGAGGATGAAGCTCTTAGATTTGATGTAATGACACGCCAACTTTTTACTCTCACATACCATCAAGCCCTGTTCTAAATACCCTGTTCGGAACTGGAAGGCTATGTCTAATATAAAAACAGCATCTGAGAAGGCATCAAAGCAGTACCACATTGTGGACCAACCTTGTTGAAGTTCTGGAAAAGCCTGTTGTGGGATAAAAGAATATATAACATTTAAAAAATTCGTATACACATAACTTTAATCAATAGATTTTACTCAATTAGAAGTTTGCTACATTATTCACGAAATCACACAGAAGAGTCATTGTTGTTTGTATAAAAGTTTTTACATATTTTCCTTATTAATCATTCAGAATGTTCACCTCTTCAGTGCGAGACTATTTCTTTAGTCATTAACCTAAAGATAGCTTTAAAATTAATTAATTATAAAAATATGCATCAGTGACTGACACTTATTTCTAAAACCTTTGTTTTCTGTTTCTTATGAAGCAAGTTTTAATAGTTAGACTATGAATGCTAAAGACATTTAATAAAATTAAATGCCTTAAAATATTAACGAGGATAATGAAACAACTTTTCCAATTATTTAAATGAAAGTTTTAAATACTTTTTGGTATACGAAGTATTCGAGCACGGGGTTTTGATGAATCTCTATATTTCATACCTTCCTATACTCGAAAAGATTATTTTTGGCATTGTGTCTCTCTCTATCATTCTGTATATCTGTTTCTGAATACTATAATTCAAAAATGCTTTAAAAATTAAAAATTTAGTATATGGACTTCCGATCAAATTTATATATTTCTATCAAATTTTGAACGAAATCCATTCTTATGCCTGTCTGTCTATTTGGCTATTCGATTACAAAAGAAAAATCGATAACTGGGTAGATAAAATTTGGCACGCAGGTTCAGCATCTAAAATATAGATTCTTATCAAATTTTGAATCACATCTCTGAAATGATCTACCATCTATCAATTTGTATTTTCTTATGCATGTAAATAAACTATCATGCATGCGAAGTAATTGTGCTGATGAATTCAGGGAGCAATAATTCATTATGTAATAAATTAAATCAACAAAACTCAACATGTTATCTTGTGATTACAACTGTAGTTCCATATCAAATTTTGGTGTCAGTCGGTTTGAAATAAGGGGCCCAAAATAAATATTCTCTCTATACATTGAGTAAAAAAATGCTTGATTCACTCCAAAGACCTATATTTCATAACTATCGCTCACCAATGCCATGCAAGGATTCGCGGCGTTGTCCAAGGTCCACAATTCTATGCAGTGGGTAAAAATTTATTAGAGAATAGGCGAGAAGACTTCCACTGATTTTAAATTTTAATTAGTTTAAACTACTCATTAGGGCTGCAGTGGCCTGGTGATAAGGTCTTGGCTTCAGAACGGGAGGGTTTCAGATTCGAGACCCAATTCCTCCGAAGAACCGTCGTGCAAGCGGGTCTGGTGCACATTAAATTCGTCCGGGTGGTGTAAATTCACTAGTGGTGTAAATTCACATTAAACTCACTAGTGTGGTGTGGAAGTTTGGAGATAGGAGTGCCAATTCAGGTGCCATTCTCGTCATCTGACGGCAGCTCAAAAGTACGAGGATCTTCCCAAAATATGCCTAGTGTTGCTTTAAGAATGGGGCATTAATAAAACTAAACTAAACTAATCTACTCATTTGTAAAACCGCCTGAAAGAAATAAGTTATGATAGCTTTTAGTACTTACTTGTCGTACTATGATGGTCCAGGCATTGTACAAAAGACAGATAGTAAGCAAGGAGAGCCAGTAAAAGAGAATGTTTTCATCCGGATTGACGACTGACCGCCAGACCCCGAGGAAATGGCTTTTCATGATTCCTTCACCTGCTAGCCGGGAAGAGCCTTCGGCGGAGTTCTGATCTGGTACAGGACGGGTTGAAAACCGCTTCAGGAATGAATCTTCTCGCTTCAGAGGAGGTTTTTTGGCCACCTGGAAGAATGGATTCCGCGTAAATAGAAATTTTTTTTCTGAATCAATCTGCTATCTGCTGATGAATCAAATCAGTTATTTGAATCACAGTTATGCTTGAAAGAAAAATCATGTAACAGAAGTAATTTCTATATCAGGAATTTATATAAGAGTCTTCCTTATCCAATATAATTAATAAAGTCAAAAGAGTACATACGATCAACAAAAAAAGTTCTTGAAAGTTTTGGAATTTACTCCTGTCTTGGAAACTACATATTACTTCATTCTCCAAAACTAATGTTCGATACTGATTTTCTTCGTTAATATTTGGAGTATGGTGTTCCTAAGTTACATTTTAAGACAGCGATTCTCAACCTGTGGGGCGTGCCCTACTAGGAGGCGTGAGTACATTAAAGAGAGGCACGAGAATATCCAAGAGAAAATATGATTTTAAAAAATTGATTAACTGACTGAAAGGAAAGCACACATACACATAGAGAACAAAATATATTTCGACATATTTAATAACTTACTAGAGTAAAACAACTTACTAAATCAAAATTTACTTCCTCAAAGCATACTAAATTAAAAACAAATTTAATAATTATTAGTGACTTTCTTGGGCCTGTCTTGAAGAGCAAAGTTTTTCGAAGGAAGGCTTAATATTAGAAATAGCCGCTCTCAGTTCTGTTTCTATATTTTGTCTTCAAAGAAGCCGCAGCAGAAAATCCAGTTTCACAAAGGTAGGATATTGAATGGTAAAAGAATGTGAAATGCCCTTGTTTTAGTGCAGAAAAATTGCCCCTACTCTTTCTCAAAATTCAAAGAGTGATTTATTATTAAATTGTCTTTTAGTTTCGCCACTTATCGTGAAGTTTATGAATTTTTCTTCCTCATCAATTGAGAGTCCTTCGGGAGTCTTATGAAATGGATCCCTAACCCACTCGTAACTTGCTATCAGTTTGTCGTCAGCATGAAAATACTTTTTGAAATTCTTTGCCAGCATGGCTAAAAGATTTTCAATGGTTACAAAAATGACTTTTACATGTTCTTCTTCAGCTTTGTAAGTTTTAGTACATCATTAAATTTCTATCCCACAATTCCAATTTTCTACAAAAAGCATTTACTTATATTATCCAATATATGGGTATTTGCTCCTTGGAGTTGAAGATTCAAGTTATTTAATTTTTCGAATATGTCTACGAAGTACCTCAATTTCATCACAATTAAACCATCGCGAAAATTCTCGGCCTCCGATCTGTTTTCTTCTTCTAGGAAAATGGCGATTTCTTCTCTTAATTCATAAACGCGTTGCAAAAATTTCCCACGTGATGACCATCTTGCCTCGCAATAAAATTGTAACGCTGAATGTACTGAACCCATGTCTTTACAAAGTGCGGAAAAGATACTCGATTTCAGGGGTCTCATTTATATATAATTTAATACGGTAACAACCGTAGTTAACACAATATTCAGACCAGGACTCGTTTCTTACGAATCTAAAGCTTCTCTGTGGATCATGCAATGTGTGCACTGATTTTTGTTTTACAAGTACTTGTACACCTTGGAAACTTCCGGGCATTGAACGAGCACCATCGGTGCATATTCTGACACAATTTTTCCATTATAAGTTTTCTTCGTTCATAAAATCATTTAAAATAGCAAATAATGCGAGCGCTGTTGTTTTGAGTTCTATTGATTTGCAGAAAAGTAGTTCTTCTACTACTGACATATTATCACAAATTCGAACATAGGCAATTAAATGAGCTTCTTTATTACTATCTGTTGCTTCGTTAAGCTATATTGAAAACAATTTGCGACGCAACTTCGAGAAAAGCTGACACTGTACATCTTCAGCTATATCGCCAATTCGACGAGCAACAGTATGATTTGAAAGAGATATGGACTGCAATTGTTTTGAAAAAATATCTCCAAACATAGTTTCTATAATCTCAATTGCTACTGACAAAATAAGCTCTTCACCAATGGTATGACGTTTTTTATATATGGCTATTTTATATGAACTTTGTAAGATGCAATTAAAGTTTTTTTTATTCACAAAATTTCTATAAAAATGATTTTGCTTTTTATATGATTTTAATTTTAATTCGAAGAATTCTCTGGGTTTGTTGACGTACTCACTATGAAGCGTTTCCAAATGTCGTTTAAGTTTATTAGGTGCCATGCTGTCTGCGGCCTACATTTTTGAGCAAATGACACACAGGGACCTTTTTTCTTCATTTACTTCAGTACTGGTAAAACCAAAATTTAAGTATTCTTGAGAATATTTTCTTGATTTTATTTTCGGAACCACGCTTGTTTGTGTACTTGTTGATGCTTGACTATCTTCTAATGCTTGCTTACTTCCGCTTAAAAATTTATCCATGAGTCTGCATAAATCTGCTGCCGTGAATATTTAATATAGTGAATTGCAATTAACAGGGAAACATATATAACATACGCATTCACGATAGATTCGATAGCGATAAAAGGATCGATTCGAATGAGACTAGCTGGAATTGAAACTTGCGTTATCGAACATTTTCCTTCTTCCTATAAGAAAACATTTGCTCCGCGCATGCTCGAGACGGCATAGGTCGTTTGGATTCCCTTCCACAAACATTGCTATATTTTTTACTTTAGTTTAGTCATGCTTCTGTTTTATTTCTTTTATTATTCGAAAAAATGTATTCCCAGTTTCTAAATTTAGCTCACCCCGTCTAGGTTAACTTTCATTAACGAATTTTTCTACTTTCATATTCTTTTAACGTTATCTTCCTTTTTGACTTTCATTTCAAATATAATATTTAAATTTTCCCCACTTTCATTTGCTTCATCTGTTCACCGCTCTCTTGTACAAAATGCAGGATATGGTTTCTCGCCAACGTTGGCTCGCCTTTACTCTTGTTTTGTCAATTAGTTAAAAATAATTTGAAAACAGAATCCAAAATACTCAATATACATTATTGTTGTATACATTTTATTGTAAGCGGAGGGCGCGATTTATATTATGATTGAAAACTGGGCCGCGAATACTAAAAGGTTGAGAAACGCTGTTTTAAGGTATACGATAGGTTCAAAATATAAATTCGAATACAAACTCACTTTTTTTGCAGTTTTAAAAAATAGGTACATTTTTTTTCGGTGATATGTTTATTTTGTTCCTATGTCAGTTAGAAGCCATGTTATATCAAACTATTTAAAAGTAAGTGATGCTTATTTATAAGTATTTAAAAACTTTAAATGCATTTTCTGAAGAAAGAGTTTATTTTTTCCATAATTCTACTCTACAAGTATCGTCATGTCCCAAAAAATAATCAAACGCTCGGAGATAGTTATATTTTTGAATATTTGCATAAAAAAGATAAGAAAAACCATTTTATGAAACCAAAATATACCATTTAAGAGGCAAAAGTTATTTAAAAATTGGAAAACTGGGCTTATTTTGGCTAAAAAGCGGTAGAAAGGAAAAATCTTCTAGTTAAGAGATTATCAAATGATTTGCTAAAATTTTGGTGATAGCTTAAGAATTATATTATCTAAAGACTGAATTAAAATATAAACTGTATTTATATCTATTTTTTTAAATATTGGATTCACTTGATAAATAATACGAAATGTTCAATTCGTTTTTCACATTATGAAATAATAAGAGAACTATAAAGCATTTCGAAAGGAGTAGATTGCTTATTCTCTAGTTCAGGAACTGCAGAATATAATGATAAAATACTATCCAAATTTGAACAAAAAATATTTATTAGATCTTAATTTATGAGGTTTCTCGTAAGAAAATTCTATCAAATATTAGAATTTGAAAAATAGCATCTAAAGATATAAAATAGCATTAAAATACATAGAAATACAAATATAAAAGTCAGTGTAATTACCCCAAAATTAGATATAGAAACAAAATTCTAAAAGTTTCATAAAATTACCTGTTAGAACATTAAGTATATATAAAAGAAAATCATAATTTCGCAAAAAAAAAATCAATTCTTTAATGTGGTCATCTACTTTAAAATAAGACCAATGAAGTTCTGGATTATTTATCTTCCTATATACTACAAAACTGAAAGACAAGGTACAAAAGACTCAGATTCATTGACCTTTACCTGTCGTTATTATCTTTGATCTTGAGGGAATTGAGTCATTTGGAGAAATCAGAACTTTATATAGATCAGCAATGCGTCTTGTTTGCATTTTTTTTCTTCTTTTCGATCATCACTGACTGTACCTTATTCTAGCATTTTAATAATTTTATTGTTATCTATTGAAAAGGAAATGACTGATAATTTATTTACATCAGAATTAGCAGAAATGACAACGTTTCATCGTTTAACATTTAAATATATACTCAAGATTTTTGTAACTACTATTGTGCCACGTCACATTACCATTCGTGTGTGACGAATAAATCCTCCGTACCAGTGGGAATGTGTGTGAGTGTAAAAAGAAAACTCAAAATGAATTTTAAGCATATGTTATAATCATTTCGATTATGAAAAGGGTTATGCAATGCTTTGCAGAAACTTAGATAGCATCCTCATAAGATGGAATTTCAGTTTGATCGCATGCATGAAATACGGGACATTGAACAAATAGTGTAAAGTCTGAAGTGTATTTATTATTATTTGATTATATTATCCCTGACAGAATTAACGCACTGAATGATGATGGTATATCATGATTCAGTATATCATGAAGGAACTGAAATTATTACTGGGTACTGACAAGTTCTATATTTCCTAGCTAAAAATAAATTAATTTATCTTTAAAATGATACAAAACTCCTAAATATTTTGATTACAAAATCCTCTCAAGATTTTGCCAATTACAACACAAAATATTTAACACTAAAATCTAAATGGATATGAAATTTTTTTTCAAATTTTCACTAAAGATGAGGTTTTTTAAATGATATTTATGTTTAAAGGATGACCAATACCTGTGTGATTGCTGAGGATAGCTGGACGGTGGTACGTAATTTCAACCAACGAGACCGGCCACTAGTGGTAACGGATGTTTCTTCAGCAGGTTTTGGCGCCGTAGATGTTGATGCTACAGTGACTGAACTATCAGCTGGAGGTGAGGAAGAGAGCACAGTTGTTGCTGCTACAAGACAAAAGTAACTTCCTTAATATAAAGCTTTATTTCATACAGAGAATTCAACAAAAACAAATAGTTTTCTATTTAAATCATATCTCTGAAGACAAAATATAATAGATATTCAAAACTGTTCAAAATATCGTAGTTTGACAGAATTTTGCCTTGTTTAATTTAATTATTTTAATAGAAATATCGTGAATAACCAGAAAGAGCTGGTTTTCCCGGAACTACCTCCTTATTCTTTAATAATGGAATTATCCTTCCCCTTGACCCACATAAAATTATGGATCTTGGGATTCAAATAAGAATTTTAGAACAGATGAGATATTCAAGGAGTACTTGGGACTTTTGTATTGCATTTATTTATTTATTGGAATGAGGATTTTTCAATGATAATTACTTAAAATTGTTGAATATGAAAGATTTTTAACTGTTCGTTAGTAATCTTATTGTTATTAGTGTTTAATTTTACCGCAATTATACTTTGCTTTATTATTTTCCTTGAAGAAGCATATTCCATGCAAAATTTTTTTAATATTCAATATTCCTAATATACAAGCAGGAATTTTGAAAATTGAATTGCTAATAATCTAAGTAAATAAAAATGCCATCTAAATAGATAAAAGAAAAATATCTCGGTTTATTATTTCGTAAAAATTAAATTCTTTTATAAAAATAGAAGTATTACAAAATTTAGAACAAAATATTTTTCTTCTTCTTTTAGAAGGAATTCTGCCAATTTTGAGGTTTATTTATCTACGTTACAATGAGTTTTCGAAAGTATTGCTTTTTTTTTTACTAAAGTTTAAGATTAAGCATGATATTTTAATAGCATCTTAATAACTTCTTTAAAAATATCGCAAATTGACGGCATTTTTACCTTTATATTTACTTGAAAAGAGGATGAACGTGTTTGTCTGTGTTGGCAAGCAACAACCTAGATCGTCGAATCTAGAGCATTCAAACTTCACACATATAGAAACTTTTAATTGTGGAAATGCCACTTTGGAAGGATTTTTAAAAAAATATAATTAAAATGTTAAGATATGAAAAATTAAGCGAAATTTTGGCGCTGTCCTGCGATAATTTCCGAAAATATTTCAGTAAAAAATTATTTTTACACCATTTTAAAATTCAAAAAATTATCTTTCTAATAATTCGAAATTTTTTTTACCGTATAACTGTTTCTAAATTTAATGAATTTTTTTAAAAAAAATATTTTTAACATGTTTTATAATATGAATACAAAGATATGCAAGAATTCTGTACGAATATTAAAAGTATCACAAATGATAGTAAAAGAAAACGTAAAAATTCTGGATGGATACCAAAGTTATTGTTAAAAGTAATTATTAAAGTTGTAGATACTTTTTTTGTTTTGTTTTACAATTCACTTCTATCGAATTATCATCGATAGAAATACAAACAATCGATAGAAAAAAAAACGAAATAGGGAAAATATTGAAATTTAACTTCTGCTCTAAACGCAGATCGTTACTGGCAAAAAAGATTTCAGGAAAGCAAGCGTTATATTTATTTAATTCCCAGAAGAATCTATGAAAAATTCAAATTTATATTTAAAATATACTATTTATATGATGAAAAATTCAAATTTTATACTTTAGATTAGAAGTTAGATTACATTGTTAAAAAACCTGAACTAACGGAGTATATCCCCATTTTTTAAACGTATTTTAGAGGAAGATAGAAAAAGGAAAATGTATAATAACCTTTAACCGCCCACTCCGAGCCATCCGAAGGCACGCGGAAAAATCTGAACGACCGGATCACCACAACAACAACACTGACGCGAACTGCGGTTGTGTCCTAAGGGCCACAGTACCACTCTTCACTTCTGAAGTACGTCCCGCAATCGATGGGAAGCAACCAACCCCCACCTTTTTCTATATCCACCAGGGTGGCAGAGAGCCAACCACCATACTGGAAGCTTCTCATCCACAATTATGAGGTACCCCCAGTGGGAGGGGAAATGTATAATAAAATTAAAAGAGTTCCTAAGGCTTGTGTAATCAAAATTATATATTTATAAAAATTTGAAGTTTGAAAATATTTTGCTGAAAAAGTAAGCAATTGCAGCTAGCTGCGATATTGTGGCTAAATGGTAAAGCTTTGAATTTGGAGTCAGGCTTTAGATTGGCAAACAAATTCCACTAAAGATCTAGTGTGTATATTGAATCTGACGTTATTCGCCAGACATCCTTCCGTTAATGTAGTGCGGAAACTTGAAGAGGAGCCGCCAGTTCAGGGGTCGCTTTCGACATCCGATTGAGGCTTATCCCAAAATAACTGCTTTGCTTTGAGACGCGATGTCAATTTAATTAAAACAAAGTATATATTTCTTATCAGATGATCGTCAAAAGTGACTGAGTTGCCAGCAAAGAAGTATTTTCAATTGTCAAGACTAAATCACGCTGTGTTTTTTGTGTTTTTATATATAAAGATTTTCAAAGATAAAGGTTTGCTTTAAGTATCATAAATATAAAAATAAAATGAATCATAATAAATAATAAGAATAATAGTCTTAATTTATTAATAATTTACATAAAATGATCTGAATAGATTGTAATTTTATGAAGCTTTAATACAATTTAAATTATATTAAATAATGCTGCTAAATACAAATAATTCTAATTCTAAAATTATGACGTTAAATAATTGGTACACATTTTAGAAACTGACTAAAATACCCCAAAAATATAATTTTATGCAGCAGTTAGCATTATAATTCTAAGGAAAATGAATAAAAAAGTAAGGAAATATCTCAAAGAGCAAAAGAATTGATTAAACTTTATGAGCAGTAATTGTCTTAAGCCACATTCTGTTATTACATGAATATAAATTTGCGCTAATGTGTGTCGAGAAAACTTACGTTTTATTTAATAGATAAATGAAGAAGATTTTTCCCTGAACATGTATATTGTCAGAGTAGGTTCATAGTTTTGATCCTATTTTGGAAATATAGGCACGTTGCTGTGTTATGCCACTGAATGTTTTCTCCTAATATTCTGATTTATAAAAAGATTTGTGGTAACTCTCTTGATAAAAAAAAAACCACCGTTATAAATATATTTTTTTTAAATAGTTTTTTTTATCTTCCAGTAATTGAGGCAGTTTTTAAAAGCGGTTATATAAAATATCTCATAGAATGTTATAAAACATCTGAGAAAGATTAATATCTTAGTATTTTTTCAAATTGTGGTCATATTTTTAATTAATACGTTTTAATGCAAAACTTTGTTTATAAAACATGCAAAACTTTGTTTATAAAACTGAAATTAAAAACTAATTATTAATTTAGAACTGAGCGATTGGCAAGAATCATATTACTTCTGGCAAAGCAAAAAGTCTTATATCAAAAAATTAAAAATAATTGATATCATCTTCTGGTGTGCATGTCTTCTAACCGATAATGGATATCATGCCACTTGTGCTATCTAATACGAGCTACTTTAATTTAATTTTAATGCCTTCAACCACTTTTTGGTCTGTGAATGAAGATCTATAGCACATCTTTTCTGTGAGATGGCTAATGTACTTGAAATTCCTTTTTAAGAAAGATAAAGAGAATGACAGAAGTAGAGAAAGAATGATAAAGGATGTATCATATTATTTCACTGCTTAAAAAGGCAATTGATACTTAGTATTAGAGTATGAATTGACATTATGTAATGAATAATCTAATTCCGAAAATTTAACAAGGCCGAAAACTTAAATTTTTTTTTCATAAATCCCGACTACCTTACAAAATAACATTTTTAATAACAATAAAATAAAATTCTTCTTAGAAATATATTAAAGCTAAATTATTATTATTCACAATTTAAAGCTAAAAAATTAATTTAAAGCTAAAAATATATTATTCACAATTCTTGCCCGAACCAACAGAAACCAACTTCATCATATTTTTGGCTCAATATATAGAATATTCCAAAATAATACTTCTGTGCAGTAAACTCATACAAATCAAATTAATCAGATAAGAATCAAATGTTTAGAATGGATAAGCTGAAAGAATAACTTTAATTCGTTCACTATTTTTATTAAATATTGTGGTTTTTTTTAAAAAAAATATTTTCAGTTAAGCAATGTTTTTAATCCTTCTTTTAAAGTTCAATGAGATCCGAAAATTGAAATGTTTTAGCCACCAGCTATTGAATTCTGTTAACCTATTATAATCCTAATAACGGAAAAAACATACTCTATTTCTGCTTGATATTAAACAGAAATGAATTCTTATATAAAAGCACATTTGTAATTAACATCAAGCAATGCAATTAGTTTGGATGGAAATTCGATCGCTTTCTTTTTGCGTTAAGAAGAAACTAAAGAATCTAAAGATCTAAGAAAATAAAAAAGTTACTTTCTTTTAAAAAACTCGAATGCGAAAAAAATCATATCATGAATTGAACTAGATAAATAAATGCAATATCTATTTCTGACTTGCAGTAATCGCTTTATTTATTAGCTTTCATATAAATGGTCTAATTAATCCTTAATTAACTTCTGTTTCTCAATAAGCAATCATTTTGAATTTTTAAAGACTAATTCTGCGAACAGTAACTCCAGTAAACGATCATTTTGGAAAAGGTAGTATCGTTATTGACTTTTCTGGAAAACGTGATTTCTGTTCACGTGTTCGGGGAAAAAGAATAAGACAACTTTGCAATTAAGGCAATCATTGCTAAACACCGTTTTAGTTTACTGTTTTTTTGTTTCTTTTTAAGCACATGAATTTATAGAGAAAGTATTATAATTCTCAATAATTTCACCATTAGATTTTGATAGACCACCAAATTTCAGATTTCAATAGAATTTGCAAAAAGCAGTTTTGTAGTCTTGCCTGTCAACACAACAAATGAACAGAATGGAATGAAAGTGGTGCGAATTGAACAAATGAAAATTTATATTTGATTTTTATAAATTTTCATGAGAAATCTGTGCATGGGAAGTCTGAACACCTGTTCTATCTACCTGCATTGTGAAGCTTTGTACCAATTTAAGATTACAAAGACCTTTAACATTTCTACGGTTTGACCAATAGAAGGGGTCTCCCTGTCTATAATATATAAGATTTTCTCATATAAAGAAATGTACTTGTGCACATTACATTAACCACATGCGTTTAATTCAAATGATGGCATTTAATGATTACAGGAACTCATAAACCATATCTTGATCTGATGTTCTCCTATTCGATTTTCTAGAATGTCTGAAAATTCTGGACTGTTGGTTCGATGCATAATTCATCAATATTCTTCCTCATATTAATTAATAAGAACTCGTGGGACTTTTTTTTTATTTTAGAGAACAATTAAAGATAGTTATAAGCGATTGTAGGTGACGTGAGAGTAATCAAACTTGAAAAAGGTTGTTTATTTAATGAACAGTGATGTCAAAAATTATAGATATTAGTTTGATTTCACTTGCATTTGCCATTGAGTAAATTTGACGTAATTTGGAATGCTATATTTAGCGCCTTTTAACTTTTTTAATATTGTAAATTTTAACATGGTAAATGGGATAGTGTCTGTAAATTGCGCGATATGATATGTATAATGCAAACGTTGCTCAAAACGCTGTACAAAAGCATTACATCCAATATAAAGTCAAGAAATTTGCACCTAATTATTTCCCGGTAGTAAGTGCTCTATGAGAAATGTTTCTTTCAAAGTTTTTTGTTGAATTTCAGTTAAAAACTATTCGACATTTTCCCTCAATATTTTCAGAAATCATAATAGAGAAAAGAAAAATTTAAAAATTCAAAAATAGGATTTTCAGTGACATCCAACTATTCCCGTAATTAATATTTCCAGTTTTTTATAAATTGAAAAATATTTTTACTGGATTGAAATTTTTTAAAATTTTTATTGAAATTTACTTACTGGATTTATACTCATCCGATTTCTATTATGACAATTTTAGATACATTTTTTATTGCTGTTTGATTGAATTGCCGTTTCTGTATAATTAATCCCGTTGCTGTATAATTGAATATAATTTAAAAAAAAATATCGATAGATGAAACAACCCTAAAATTTTCACATATTATCCTTTTTCAGATTAAAGACACGAATTGTCTTACATTTTTTAAAATTTAATGATTATTCTACAGAATTTTCAAAAATAGTTTTTGTAATTAATTCAGTGAAGTAACTCAAGAACTGAAACTGAATTATATAAGGTTTCTTATAGAATAGATAAACTCAGATAAACATGGTACTTCTTTTCTATATGGATCTGATCATTTTAGGGATGGATGACGATTTTCTGAAGAAAGAGTTTTTTCATAATTCTACTGTACAAATATCCTTATATTTTAAAAACAATCAAGATATCTTAATGAAATTTATAATTAGTGCTCGTTTTGTTATACAGGATGTAATGAAGATATAGATTTAATGTTGAATATTCTAGAAGTGCATTTAAGATGGTTTAATGCAAATATTTTTGGTAAAAAAATCTTTAAATTTTATTGACAATTGCATATATATTAAACACGAAAATTTTTATTTTTGAATACAATTCTTAGGTAATAGTTAGTTACACTCTAAGGTATGTTACACATGTAATGTTACAAAAAGAAAAGAAAAATTGTAACAATTTTTTTTCAGATCAATTCTAGTTTTTATAAATAAATGCTAAATTTGCATTAAAATATGCTTTTTCTACAAAAGTTTCACATATATTTAAATAATTTCACTTTTATTCATTATTTTATTCTAATATTAATTTAAAAAATTTCAGATAAACGTTAATACATTTGTTTTTTCGAAAATTCCTCTCCGTACTTAGTCGGATATCTTAAGTTCTAAAGAGAACAAATACTTGTTTTAAAATAAAATTAAATTGAGAATGCATTCCGATCGGAATTCACTCTGAGAGAATCAATTACCTATTCTAATCAAGCGAATATCTATCTGATCGAATATTAGTGATACCGCTGGATTGCAACAATTTCTATTAACAAGAATGTTCTCTGATACGATATATGCTGCATATGCTCTTTTGAAATCAGAATTTATTATTACATATTGCTTATAATTTATTACTAATTAATTACTTTATTTTATAATTAAGATACTGGCCTGGTGTATTTCAAGGTATATAAAGAAGGAAAATCCAAAAATTTCAAAAAAAAAATTCAAATTCAGGAATTAATTCTCCTAAATATATGGGAGCGTTTGCCATCATCTGAAGTTTTACTATCTCTTTTCAAGATCAAGGGATGTATAATTTTTTTCTTTTAAAGTCGACCAATAACTCTTTGAATTTATCTGCGGAATATCTGGGTATTCAGGTACTTCTCAATATTTTAATAATGTGACATTATTTTAATAAAATGTTCGTATATTTTGTAATTTTGTTCCTACTTATATTTAATACTGGAGTCAAAAAATTCTTTTCACTTAAAAAAATGAGATTATATATCATATTCTGTATTCGTGAATTGTTACATTGTTGCAAAATTAATCGCTCAGAGTCGCTGAGTACTTTGAAGAATTTTTATTTTTGACAAATAAAATATTAATGGACTACGCTCTAATCCTTTATTTTCATTATTTCTAACTTTCCGAGTTTTAAGACCTATATAAAACTAGATGGATAGTCTCCTCGATACTTTCGCGTATATTCTCCAATAAATATGCTTGCATATTATTAATAGTTTGTCATTGGTGGAATAATAATTATGAAAGAGCTTAACAGAGTCCGATATTTAGTGATTTTTTTAAGCGATTCATCGCAGGGATGCAAAGAATTCGCAAGCACTAGAACGTCAAATTAGTTTTATGCTTTTTGTTCTCATCAATTAAAATCCACCCTTGTAACTCAGAGGGCCTCTAGTGTCCGTTGTTGAAGTTTATTTTAAAATTATATCTGCTGGTCAGAAAATCTACTTCAAGCAATTAGTTGCGATTGAGACAGAAGAACGTTATGAAAGTGGCCACTTCTCGAAGATGAAATGTAATATGCATGCTTTACTCAGTCATCTGATTAGACTAGGATGATGTGACTACTTCATGTATCTCAAGAAAATTAATGAGTGAATTAAATACAAATTAATGAGGGAAATTAAATTAATGAAGATTTAAATACAAATTAATATACGAATTAAATACACATTAGTGAGGGAAAGATCTGCACTTTACCTGTTGTTGTAACTGTTGACTTGGTAATTTGGAGAGCCTGTTGCTGAGTACTGACGACTTGGTGGGGTGGTGGATTGATGGTGCCGTGGCTGCTATCGACCATCATCACGCCACCACCACACTCCACGGACTCCTGAAAAACAAAAGTTAACTTGGTCAAAATTCATTATCACAGAATATCAGTAAATACATAACTTGTTAAAAATTCCAAATTTAATGAGTAAATGGATAGAGAAATTTGCTGCATTGGGAATCCTATTTTTGTACAGTATTACAATAGATAACATACGATATACTCTGTTCAAGAATTAAAGAATCATTCATCTTTTTCTCAGCGATACATATGTTCTTATCATATTTTTTTTCCTACAATTTAGTCTTAATAACGCATGATGCTAGACAATTTGGCTCACAAAATCCGCTTTTTGCTGTTTGCTGCTGTTTAAATAATAATAAAATGATGTTTAAAACACATTTTAATTGTTCCAAGGACTCATAGTACAATGCAATCCTAAGCAAAAGATACAATCTAATTATAACAAAAAAAATATGACAGATAAAATAGATAGAAAAATTAGATAATTGAAAATAGTCTCGTAGATATTATTTTTTAAAATATGTGTTGAAATATTTATCTCGACAACTAGACAATTTAAAAGATGGTTTTCTTGTATTAAAATAGTCAGCTATATATTGATTTTTTTACAGAAGATAATTATTTTATATCTATTGCATATAATTCGTTTAAAAATCACTTTAAAATGACGTATCTGATTTTTTAATAAATCATTTTTTGAAAATTTTGAATGTTGAAAGAAAAATTATATTTGAATGTAGAAAATGTAATTGCTATAATATTTTAATGGTGATTTTTCCAAAAGCTTTTCTTCTTTAAGTTATTAAGTTGCATAATATCATTCAGCATCACACAGTATCTTAAAATGCTGCATGATATTGTGTACATTATTCGACATCATACATTACTGTATAGTAATGTACTATATCTTTAGTAATGAGTTTTGCAGTGAAATCTTTCTAAAGCTATATATCGTTGTAATTACCTCGAAAAGAACCATTTTAAAAGAGTAATTATTTCAGTTAAAAAAATTGAGTTAAAGAGTTTCAATAGAAAATATCTAAGAATATTCAACCGCAAACTTTCTTTTCTCACCTGTATTTCCAATTTTTATTATCATTATCTTGAAGGAAAAAAACCCAATCTATCCCTTCTCAAAATTCTTGAAAGAACTTCAAAGCGTGACTTTAATATCAAGTGAAAGTTTATCCTTTATGTACCCAGAAGCACACTTTTAAACATAGCAGTCCAGAATAATTCATAAAAATTTCAAAGCATGGGGTCAATTATTGACGAGAACATGTCTGTGACTCATAAGGTAAAATGAGTTTCTAACATCATTAGCGCTTAAATATACACAAATAAATAGTCTATTTAGTTTAAAAAGAAAATTACTTTTCTGAAAGTGGTTCAGTTATGAAAGCTGTTAATATCGAGAATTATAGCTTCGGAATGATAAACAGCTCCTAAACTCTTTCACTTGGAATTGTTATCATTTATAGTGTACGGGTGGCACTATAGAGCATGGAGTAAATTTGGAGGGAAATTTTCTACTCGGTTTGAACTGAACCATCAACTGAAATGAAATCCATTAGCATTTAATGTGATTGCGATAAACTTCCCTCGTTCCTATATGCTTTATTTCGATAGGCAATTAGACTGCGAAACAGCAGTTTGGGGGTTACGTTTAAAGAAGAAAATAAAAATGATGTATGTGTTTTGGATGGCAGCTTTATTTTGTGTGATTAAAACTGAAATGTTTGAAATGTGTGTGGGGGATTTAGCTTACTGAAAGAAATTTGTATTTGTTTCTGAGAGTGTATTGTATAAAAGAAAAAGAAAGTAAATTCATAATTTTAAAGTAATTATATGGAGTTTTTATAACTCGAAAATTTTGATATATCAAGCTTTTTATTGGAAACTTGAATTCTAAACATCAAAATAGTTTCTGTATAGCAACCAAAATTTCTATATATCGAAATATATCGAAAATATGCAAACTTGATTAAATTAAAATGCGATTATTGGGTGTTTTTAGGAAGAATATAAACTAAAGCAGTAAAAAAAAAAAATCTTTTCTTAGATTCTCACAGCACTAAAAATTCTTGAAGAGATGGAATTCGTTCACGAAAAAGTGATAACCCTAGTAGTCATTTGTTATTATTTGTTTTTATTTCATTGATCGCTTTCTTAGTATAAAGCGAGGTTTTTTTAAATTGAAATTCAATTAGCTTTATATTTTTAAATCTAATATAATACTAAAGAAATTTTTTAAATATAAAAAAGTCAGGCTTAATAAAAGTCATTGAAAACTCTCTATATTTAATTATATTAAAAAAATATTTTTTCGACAGATTAATTGTTTTAGTTTTCTTGAACTCTAAAAATTAACTACGTCTTTTATTTCCCGTAATGAGATAATGATAAATATTTGAAAATATATATTCCTGTACAATGAAATTTCTATGTATCAAAATACTTCTATTGACAAGAAATCTTCATATTCAATATATAAAGGTTTGACTGTGTTTTCCTTTATCATTTTTTTCTAACTTCATGCATTCATTTAATATAAGCTATCACTGGTAAAAATTATGTACTTTTAGAGTTGTTTCAAATGACATAATCTTAAAATTGTCGAAATCTGACAGTGGAAATTAGAAAAAAGAATGGTCATATCAAATGAACTAGCTTTTATCCTGCCTTGAATTATTTCTCCTACTTATTGTTTTAATCGTCTCTTTTCCGCTGTCATTATTCTTATTTTATTTTTTAAGTATTGCACTCAAATGAAGGGTTTGGGACATAGTAGCAGTAGTAAGTGGCTTCAGTGCTATTTTTAGGGAGTTTGATTTACATTTTAATGAAATATAGCATTCACTATTCATTGAGCATATGAAATGATTTTGTGATGTCTGCCGAAATGGATTCTAATGTTATTGGTGCACACATATATCTTCATAGAGTTACTAATTTTATCCGCCACTTTAACTCTGAACACAATAGAACCAAATTACACAATAGAACCAAATGAAAAAAATTACTTTTGGTGCTTTGTTATTAGTCATAAAAATGCTTTGTTATTTATATTTGTAAATACTCTTGGCAACTAGCATTAACCACATTCTTCTGGCATAAAAGCTCAACGGTTACAGAGCTTTGAAATCTCATTTATTATTTTAAACCAATCAACAGCACCCTTTTAAAATGAAGTCCTTGATTGGATGATTATTTTTGAGGTGGTCGTTGAAATGGCTTAAAATGGTTACAAAAAGTAATATTGTAACCATTATCCATAATTTCGGTCAATTTAGTAGTAGAATAGATGGACTTTTTGCTTTTGAAATGATATATGTAAAAAAATATTTAAGTACATATGACTAATAAGATCAAGCAATGTATAAAGATTCATATTTCGTAATTTTTCAACAGTAAGTTTATTGATTGAAACATCATATTTTACAATTTTATACGCCATCCAAGTGCTTTTTGCAATTGGAATTATATGCTTATTTCTAACGTTACAGAAATCAGAAATTTGAGCAAAGTGGATATCTGTTTTTCCAAGAATTCGCCGAGGAATGTCGTTACCTTTTATACTTACCCATGCATGACAGGATTTGAAATTTTTATCTATATAAAAACAATGTATTTTGATCGCTGACAGTGATATAATCATTTTAAAGGCTTCTTCAAAACATGGAAAATAAATTCGCTTGTAACAAGTATGACTATAAAATTTCAAACAAAGAATTTTTAAAACTTTTATCCCTCGCAAATAAAGTTCACATAACATGTCTTTTACATTCTCTAGTTTTATCAACCGTAAATTTTCGATTCTTTGAATTCTTAGAAGGCTCTTATCGTACACTATAGTAAATACTTTAAGAATCGTCCTGTGTTTGAGTATAAAAAGAAAGCTTTGTTTCGATTGTTTTTTTTTTTTACATGGAATGGGAATTTCTCCTGCTTGTTTCAATACATTCAAAGAAAGTATATATTTTAGATCTTTGTTCTAAACACGTTTTCTCTCGAATCATAGACAAAGAAAATATAAGAACAGAAAAATGGCAATATTGTCTGAGATTCAACTAAGTGAAATCAATTCTTGAATTCTTTGCATATTATTTGCGATAAGATATAAGGGATTTCATATCAATTGCTATTTTTTAGCTTAAAAATATTACTATCTAGTCTTTTAGAAACGAAATATATTGATAGAATTGTATTAGAATAAAACACTAAAACAATCTAACTGAAATTTAAAATGATTTAAAAGATTAAAATATCAAATATTGATGGCAAATTTTGAAAAAAAAAATAATTACAGAATATAAAAATGCATAAGAAGAATTTTTCTTCATCATGCGCAGTAGGCATTTTGAAAGATGGCAATCATACATTTTCCACGAATAATAGAGTGATATACCAGTAAAAACGTTTGTCATTTTAGCTACACACACACAAAGAGAGAGAGAATGTTGATGGCTATGTTCTTGCTATCATTTATCATATTTCATGATAATAATATTCCTTTAATATATATATATATATATATATATATATATATATATATAAAAATATATATATTTCCTTAAAATTGTTCCTAAATCTGTAGAAGACAAATATGATATATAATTTTTTAAAATAAAGTTAATATTTTGTTTTTAAATACACTAAAAGAAAATCTCATAAATATTTATTAATTGACTTGGTTTACATTCCAAATATAAATTACTTATGAATGCTTAGGTAACGGTAGAGTGGTTACTGTGGATAGGAAAAGATTACTTTTGTCTGAAAAGATAACAGTTCTTTCTAATTTAAAATTACCAATCATCATAATAATTTCTTAGCTCACTTTTATAAAGAAATTTTATAAAGATATAGAAGCTGATCTATCTAATATTATCTTTAATTTTTCTATTATAATTTAACAGGCTAAAAACTAAAAGAAATTCTAATTTAGATGGCAAAATTGTTTTTGAGTATTTTAGATGTAGAGTATTGATTTACAATAATTAATGCAGATTCAGTTTTAATAAAACTTTTAAATATAATAAAATTAACGAAAAATATTCTTAATTTTTTAATAATTCTTATTGAAAATTTCTAAAATAGAGCCTCTTTTTATACTATTTTTTTATTATTATTATTTAACTAGCCAAAAGTATCTGATCAGGAATTTTAGCCATTCAGTTATATACCCTAAGATTTCTTTTCCCGAATCAAACGATTCCAGCCATTGGGGAAATCTGCACACTTCATCTTTTATTCAAAAGATGAACTCCCTTCAAATTCCGTTGAGGGATGAAAGAAAAATGGAGCTCTTTTACTTTGACCGGCGCTGTTAGAGAAAAAAGTCCCACGGAAACTGATGAAGAGGAGTTGTTATGGAATTTAGCACTCAGTATATACTATGGCTTCAGTGCATGGCTGTGGCTTTAGTGCTGGAGCTGTCTTACAAAGAGAAGGAAGTGAAAAAAATTTTAGTAGTCTTATTAAGCATGGCTGTTTTCCTGATGGACGACTAAGGAAAGAGCTTTATATACCTTAAGAGACCAATTGGCTACGATGTTGAAGAATTGTTACCATCGTTCTTTGTTCTTCTTCGATTTAAAATAAATGATGGTTAAGCTCAATATGTTACCTGAGTTCTTTTGAGAAAAGAAAGATTTTGAGAGATTTTTTAAAGGGATATTTTTCAGCGGAGGTTTTACATTTAAAAAAAAAATGCCGTAAAAAGCGCTCTCCTTAAGCTATTTAATACCGTATTGTTTCCACAAAAACACTCCTATATATTTTACTGCGAGCGAAAATACAATAAAATAAATGAAAGAAAAAATATTTCTCCCAATAGTGACTGCTTAAGTGAGACACTTCCCCTGAGATATTTTTTTTACATAATAAAATAAACAAAATTCATAATTGTAATAGGATTTTCAGTTCTATAAAAGTTAAATAGCATACAATATTTTATCGAAAAAAAATTGTCTCTGTACATTTTTTGACACATCTATCTATCTATATGTTAAATATATATAGATAGACAGATACAAAATATCTATATATTTCGATATCTATATGTCTGACTAAATAAATAATATGTATTGTTCGTTTCAGTATTCTGAGGCGACCACTTTTCGATGATTCTATTTGACTAAGGGGAGAGACACGGAAAGAAGAGTGCACATTTCCAGAATTTACTTTATTGTTAAATGTCAACAACTTCTCCTTTCAACTTTCTTCTCATCCCTATTTTGTCGAAAACTCATCCTAACGCATGATCAAAATTGTGGAGGGTTTTAGAATCCGTTGGCAAATAATACCTAATCTATATATATTTAAATAATAGGTATCTGTATTTATGTATATATTCTAAAGTATGTTAATGTTATTATGTATATGTAATATCTTGTAAAAATAAATGCCGAATGTGATATATGCATCCTTCACCATTCTAAAATTCAAATGCAATTTATTCTAAGTCCTGAAGCATCTAATTATATTTAATAATTGCTTGAATGGAGTCCTTTCTTAATATTGGTAAGATGTCTTTTTATTAGGTGCAAATTGTGAATTTAAAATCGTTGATTTCTAAGTTTTACAGCTATTCATAGTTAGTTAAAAAGACAATTTGGTAATTTTTATAATTAAAATGATCATTAAAGTATTTTTGTTGATAATTGTTTTATAATTAAAATAATAAAATTTAATTTATTATTCTAAAATAATAAAATTTTAGTATAATAAAATTTTATGCCAAAAAAGTTAGGTTTTAAATCTTTGATAAATAAATACATTTTTCTAGTTCGAGAATCTATTCATGGTTCAATTTTTTGTATCAAAACTAAGCTAATTCATCGCATATAAAGACATAATAATGAAAAACTTAAATTTTTTTTAAAATGTAAATTTTTTTTTTCTTAAGAGATTTATTTAGCAACGTTTTTCTTATGTCTTTTTTTTTATTGATGAAAATTTTGATAATAAAAGCATTTTTTTGTATTTGAAAAAAAAAGGGATAAAGAATAACTATAACTTTTTAATTTCTAACTTTCAAGTAAATGTAATGAATTTTCTTACAATCTATATTTTGCGTTTAAATCTACACATTTAGCTAGATGTATAATTCTATTAATTTTAATAGCATTAGTGCAGCTTAAAAAAAACGCAAATCTACAACAAAATAAAATAATATTTTTCTCAGGTTTTATTTTGTGAAATTATTTTTTAACAGAAAATGATGTTTCCACATCAAAATTCTAATAATATGCATTTTCATTTTCTAGAAAGATTCTGTTATCTAAATACTTTAATAAGGGCTATAAAGAGCTCTTATGAAAGTTTTTTTTCATAATTTGATGAAGTAAATCAGGAAGAATACAACATATCAAAATAAACACATTATTGAAATTAATTGGAGGATATGCAGTTTTTGAAAGGGCTTAATCTAAAGGTGAATCTAAAATGAAGGTTCATTATGCACAAAATAATATTTTTTCATGTAATGGTCGGTGATGTTTACAAAAAAGTGTAGGTAGGAGATAATGAAAATAATTCTCGCAAATTATCGACTCCATATTGAAATTCTTTTAAATTTAAATAAATTAACAACTTTAATGAGTAGTATGCCAAATAATAAAGATAAAGGATGTTTTGAAAACATGTTTTTATAAGTGAATTACAAATTAAAATTTTTTTAATCAAAAATACTAATGTAAAGGAATAAAAAACTTTCGAATCTTGTGGTACTGACATAAATATTCTAGATAAATTAGAATTTTGATATCTTTTATAACATATTTTTATCTTTTCAATGAATATTTAGATTTTTTTGATATTTCGTTGTCGTTTAACTTTATAGTATTAGGTTCCTCAGGCCATCACACTTTTTCTTGTAATATGCCATGTATTGGCAAAAATATTTTCTTTTTTTCAATATATTAATAAAAGTGTGTTTTGAACATATTTTTATTTTTATTTAAAACTTTCAGAATTCCTCTTCCTATAAAGAATACTGCAATGCCCCAATAAAACTATTTCAATTTACTGCCTAAATCTGCTCTAATTAAAGTTATTAAAATTAATATGATAATCTCAGAATTAGTCATTGAAAATATTATTGAAAATATTATCATCTAAAATACATAATATACAAATTTCAACTCTAGTAAGTCAAGAAGTCAGCAAATGTGTATATTTTATCTTATGCCTGAAATTCAATCTTTGCAAACATAAAAATATTGAATGAAAGTGTATAAAAAAGTTGCAATATTAATAAATGAAGAATCAGTGGAATAAGAATTTATATAAATATAGAAGATATGGAATTAAGGATAGTTATTATCGATAAGTTTCTTAAAATTATTTATTGTAGATGATAATTTGGAGTGGCATAATTCGATCTGCTGTTATTCATTCAATTATATCACTGTATGGTATTTTTTAAAGCTATCAGATGTATATTAACAAATTGAAAATCAATTTCAAGCTCAAATTAAGTATAAATTAAATAATTTAATTCTGCGCTTTTCAAAAAGCTCATTATCAAATTAGTAAAGACATAAATGCTATACATAATGTGCCCTTTATAACTGAATTTCTCTTATGGAATTTATTTTATTTATGGGATATATGCTTTAATTTTTTTTTATAAAAATAGATGTTTTGAATTGTTTCCCTGAAAAAAAAAAGAAAATTTTATAGATCCAAAACTAATTAGGGAAAAAAAATATTTTTACTGTTATTTAGCACCGATATTACATTAAAATAAGTACTTAAAAGGAATTATTAAATCAAGGAGAATGGCTTTCATTTTAAGAGAGCGCTTAATTTAGTACTTAATTTGATTTCCAGTGCATTTTTTGACATCCATATATAATAACATTTAAAAATAAATAAATGTTAAATTTATTATTCTATCAAATAATTCAGAAAATTTTTATAACTTAAATAATGATGATATGAATTTATAGTTTGTGGGTATATAACGAAATAATGTAATTTAAAATGTTCAAGACAAATTAATGGAAGGAGCAATTAACAAATTTGCTGTGGAAAGTGCACTGAATCACTCTTTTTTTCCTTCTTATGAGACGAAGAGCGCAGTTGCATCATTTCTTTTTCTTCTACCTGGTACAATGCGGTGACAGTATGTCCTCATACCTTTATTTTTAAATAAATGAAGCGGAACCTACTGTCATGGAATGGAATCGTTTTAATTCATTAAAAATTTATCCATAACTGGAAAGTCTAACCGATGAGGCAGTCGCAGTGGATCCTCATTGGTAAATAAATTAATAATAAATAAATAAATTCATATTATTTTAAAAAATAATAAAACGATAAAAAATAATTTAATATCTTTTACAATTTAATGTAAAAGATATTAAATTTCGGCCAACATTTTAAATTTCAGATTCCTTTGAGAAATTAAAAAAATAAAATTAAGTTTAAAAAAGTTATTTAAGTTGTGTGGGATAAATTTGGTGCAAAAGCATCTTCATTTCTACCAAGTTATATATAAATGCATGAAATAATACCAATGTTATTATTATGGAGAAAGAACGTCAAAGTAAACATATATCTTGAGATATATCTTCACTCAAGCCTCCTTTAATGGGATGAATTTCTCTTCAGATATTTTTAACATACTTAATGGAAAATTTAGAGATTACTTTTACTACATGAAATTTATTTTTATGCAATGTAGGAGTATTAAGTTTCAGTCTTTTTGTTTTTATTTCATACATTTCATTCCATTAAAATAAGATGTCTGCTTTTATTCGCTAATTAAATTATTACTTCTAAAAACATCAAAAGTGAAGTTATTATCAGCATGCTTTGTTCGCAATTCACGCAAGTTGATACAAAAAGGAATTATATTCTTAGTAAACTCAAGTTAAAAATTTGAGTATGTTTATAAGTAGCTTTGAAGTTTCATTCTAGAAGTTAAAAATACGCATTCATCACTGAATTGGTAGGTTGAAGTATAGCATGGCTAAAAAAAGTGTATCGTAGCAAAAACGTTACGGATTCTGCTTGTACTGTTATCCAGAATTATTGAGCATTGGTACACATATATGTACCTTAAATACGAATTTTTCTTTGCGTGGTTTCTTGCGTGGTTTCTTTCTAGTGTGGTTTTTGATGGACTTCTTGAAGTTTCTCGAAGTAAAATAAAAAGATATGGGGTTGATTTCCACGAAAGTTATTTAAGGTAACTATTATCAAAAATAAGCAAAGGAATGATGTCAGACTTGTACTTTAGGTTGTATCTAAAACAAACATTTCACAAACAGTTCTCCTCTTATATCAAGAATCAAAGATTTAATTTGGCATGACAAATCAAATGAATTTAAAACAACCCAAAATGTAAATTCTTTGATGATTATTATTGTTCTAAACTTTCTTTTCCATTATGGTAGCACATAGTAATTAAAATAATAGAATTTTTAAAAATATTTGTAAAAACTTATCATTACATCATTTTAAATTCAAAAGTTCAGGGAGCTATTTTGTCCAGATTGCAGAATTTATGCTTTTACATAGAAGAATTCCACTTGTGTCATCTAAAGTTCTTTTACCCTAGATTAATATGAAAACGGTGACAACTATCGCCGCAAACTTGATGTCTAGCTATAGTAAAGTGACTATAAGCAAAATAATGGGAACGGCTGCATCATCATCTGGCTGTAAACAACGGAGTTAGTGTCTGTTGCTCGAAAATGATACAAGAAAGGGGAAAATGTCAGGTACAAAATTGTAGAATGTTTTCGATTTAATGCGAAAAGAAAAAATCTTAAGGATGCTAGGGAGGAGTCCTTTGGGGGGAACTAGGAGAAAAGTAAAAAGCGAATTTGTTTGGTCGTAATTTTCCCAACATGTGATGTAACAGTCTACGGCAACAGGAGAAAAAAATCCTGTTTGAACAATAAATGTCGACCCGAAGGTGCAGAGCATTTCGAAGACAGAAAATGAAATCATCTGTAGATAATGAATTGTTATATTTTATTTCTAACGTTTTTCTGGCGTAAAAATGTTGGAAATCCTGATCAAGACGAATAAGCATTTTACCCTTTTTGTTTTCAGCGTAATTAAGTTCAAGGCGCCTTTTTTTGTACTAAATCGAAGACGCTCTATAATTTTTTAATTGATTTTTCCTCCTGTTTCTTGCAAGATTTTCGAGACAGAAATGCTAACTCTCTTGGTTATAATAAGATGTCATTACCACTGATCAAAATGAAGTGTTATGAGAGAAAGAGATAAGAACACAAGTAACAAAAATGATAAAATACTTAAAATAATGAAGTATTATTTTTTATTAAATCAAAATTATGGAAGTTAAATGAAATGATAAAAGCATGAGATGTCGATAGATATACTCTAAAAGATATATTCTAATTTACTGAAAATTCAATCACAGTTATAAACTATAGAGCTTTTATGAGTTTCGTGTGCAATGAAAGTTTAATATTATTTAATAAATGTGATTTATGCATTGTTTACAGTGTCTCATGTTTTTACAATATTCATTTTGAAACACTTACTTTTATAACTTATTTTCTAAATTTCAGTATAATTATAAAATCGTCTTTAAAAATTTTTAATAATTTTTTTTCATGTCCCCCGATTTTTGTAATAAGGGATGTATTTATTTATTATAAAATATGGTGCAGTACAAAAGAGTTAAATCTTTAAGAGTAATAATATATTTTATATATGCTATTATATTACATGAAAAGAAATTATGTTTAGAAATGTACAAGTTATAAAAATTTTATTCTTTGCTTAGTTTAAAGTTAAAGCTTACCGATAAAATTAAAAAAAAATATTAAATGCATACCCATTTTTTGCTTAATTTAAAGTTAAACCTTATCGATGAAATTAAAAAAAATATTAAATGCATACCCTAAATACTATTTAGTGCGGAAAAAAGCCATATGTTAGTAAACTATAATGGAATCAAATCCCATGAGCAGATACTTAAAGCAATAATAAAAATAATTTCAATTTCGTCACAACTATGAACATTTTTCTTGTAAAACTTACCTAAAAATATTTTTAAAAATTTATTAAACTTAGATAAAAATTTGTTCTACATATAATTAAATTCATAAGCACATCTTCTCTCAATCGAAATGCCGTTATAGTTGACATAATCAGAGCAAGTCCAGTTAAGGCCTTTTGAAAGACATTCCAAAGAAATAAACCTATATTTGTGTTCATTGAAAAAAAAATTCCCTACAACTGGCCTAGCAGCAGACAGAAATTAATTTACAATTGGTGAAAAGCTGTAGTAAAAAACATTATTGAAGTATACATATAATGTAAATATTATATGTGTACTTAAGCGTTATTAAAAATTCCTTTTAATTAATTAATTTTATTTTATTATCCAGAAATCTGTGTACGAAGGCGTGCTTACATTACTAATGTAATGAATTTGGAATTGTAGATATCCCATAAGAGACAATGAAGTTGCATTGTCTGTGAGTAATCGTTCAAAATAAAGGGTAAGTACATATTGATATATCTTTATGTAATATGTAATCGTCTGAAAATTCGATCTCGAAATTTTTAAGAATCTTTACGTTTGAGACCTCCATTTCAGAAAAACATATATTTGGAATTAAGTCTGTTTGTCTATCTGCACACGATAAATGCGTCTAGTTAGATGAATGAAATTAAGTATGTCTTCTTTACACCAACTTCGCAGTTTTCTACCAAAATTTGAGAAAAATTCATTAAGAGGAAATTTGTCTCTCAGCCGAGAGCATGCAAATGCATGAACTGCACGATATACAAAAAGACAGTTGGATAAAATTTAAAACACAATTATAGCATCAAAAGCGTAGATGTGTAATGCATTTTTTCCCAAATTCACGAAACTATTGACCTTTCACTCGTCCTATACATTCTCATGTATGTAAATAAAATTTGTATGCGATCTGTTACCAAAATTACAGTTTTGTATCAAAACTTGATATCAGTTGCCTAAAAAAAGAAAAAGGCTACCGGAATGCATACTTAGGTTTTTTTCACTACTCTTTGAGGCGCAAAATCTCATAAAGAGATAATGAAAAAAAAAAAAAAAAAAGAGCACTTGGGATGTATGTAGTTCTCAATATTTATGTAGGTGAGGTGAGAACAAAAAATCTTTATTAGGGGAGGCACGTGAGAAAATTTCAGAACTATTTCACTGGTTCGAATAAAGCTTATGAAGAGGCTTAGTCAGAGAATGGATCTCATAAACCTTTTCCTTCCGATTTAGATTTCTCAACCATATTACCCCATGTTTCCCCCTTTTAGACCATTAGTGGATACAAAATCTTTTCCATTGATTAGCATTTAAACTGTTTACAAGTAGAAATTCCTATTTTCAGTTTCATAGCAATATAATCTGTTTATTCGTGAACAATGGATTGAATTTGATACTAATATGATGGATAAATGCTCTCTTCAGAAAGGATGCTTTAATACATTTTAAATCAGTGAAAATGAATAATTACTATGATATAGATTGCTGTATAAATAGAAATTAATTTTCTCCCGGAATGAGCTTTATAAGTAGCAGTGCAAGCAGACGGACCATTTTGCATTAGATAAATTAAGTTGGATTAAATCTAAAACTAAGAAATGCTTTATTAAATTTGAAAATTCTGTCTTCGGTATCGAGCGTGTTAGTATTTATTCGGTTAAGTAAACTTTAATTTAAAAGAACAAGTTTAATCAGCTAATTAAAGTGGATTTAAGAATTTGTTTGAAAGAAGTTATTGAAGAAATTTTTATTCCTGCTGTAATTTTATGGTAAGAGATAAAAAGCATTTTGTTTGATTTCATTTGATTGATTAAGGATTTTATTTTACTGAAAAAATGCTTTATTTAAATAAAAATTAAGCAAACATTTTTCGGAATTCAGTAAGATTTAAGTAAAAATTAAGTTTTTCAAATAATCAAAGTTTTTAAAAATAATAGAAAGATGGTGGGAGAAATAATCTGGATTTAATATTTTTTTCCAGTTTTCAAATATTTGAAAATATTAAAATATTAATTATTTCTTAATATGAATTGTAGATTTGTATAAAATATTAGATAATAAGATTTTAAACTGCACATATTTTATACCAAAAATATTTCATGATTCTAACATTCAAAACTTTCTTGCGCTTTCAAGAACACCTCTTTTGATCCAAGCTTTTTTAAAACTTTATAAATATTATAATTATATATAATGTATTGCTTATATTATATATATACATATTTACTTTATTTATATTTTGATCCAAATGTTTTATAACTTATTATATTTTTATTTAACATAATATATATTATATTTTTTATAATATATAATACACCCCCCCACACACTTTTTTTTAACCATGCATCAAAAAGATTTCATAATTACCACTCTCGATTCATAATTAGATTCATAATTTAGAACCCATGACCAAAAGAATTTAAAATATTTTCATTTAATACTTTGAATAAAAATGCATATTTTCTGACTATAATGCAGATATATTTATGAAGATAGTCATATGTACATATCATGTTGCCAAAGAAGCACTGAAATGTAAGTGCGTTGATGAATCTTATATCCTTATTATCATAAATAAATAAAAAAAAATTAAAGTGAATAAGAATTTCTATTATTTGTCAAGAAAGAATATTCATAAAGTGTCTTTTCATTAAAAAATGAATCTCTTTTATATAATTTTATTAATTTTATTTACATACAATTTATTTTAACATGAACTCAATGATATTTAATATTTTAAATTCTGTAGATTATAAATAACAATATTCAGATAAAATTTATTGAACTATTGTATTTTTTCCACACAAAGTGCCTTTATTATAACAATTATATGTCGTAGATGTATTTATATTTGGAATTTCCATTTCCAAAATTAGTTAGCGGTACCAATTATAATTGTGAGCAGAGAATGTCAAATGATAATCTAACAATGAATGCAAATCTTAATCTAACAATGAATGTAAGATATAATTTATTTACTGATTTACAAAATCAATAAATATCTCCAAAGCAGAGTTATTACAAACACAAATGGTTTAGTTTCAGATAAATATTATTTACAGATTTCTTATTCAAATCTGAATCAGTTCTTTTCGCAGATGTTCTTCATATCATGACTTCACTGAAGATTTTGGCATCTCACTAACTATGCCGTCAATCTCTATTCTTTTATTTCTCATATTCGAGATTTCTGCATTGAACTTTCCATAAATCTTTTAGATCCATATTATAGATCCATAAATTTTTATAACAGGAAATTTGTTATTCTACATTGAGAATTAATGATAGAAAACAATTTATATTTTAAAAACAAATTATATGTCATCACATCACATTCATTTGTCATCACATTCAGTCTGGAACATAATTGTAAGGTTCAGTTGATATATCTGCTTAGTTTGAAAATTATGCATGTTTTATACCTTCAATTCACTTATGCTTATAGATAAGATGTTTCAAACTTTCTGAACTTGCCACATAAATAAGATTAAAAATTATGAGTCCCATTATAAAAGTGTGCTGAGATTGAAAATCAATACATTTTAAAGGGAGACGTTATAATCAACAGATACAGGAACATTTTATACTTGCATTATTCAATTCTATACGAAAATAGAACTTTTAAATTATAAAATATAACTATACTATATATTATATTAAATATTGTCTGTCTCATTATAGCCAGTTTCGATACGTTGAGCTTTACTTTCATTTATTTTAAATGCAAGTCAAATTCAAAATGTAGTCGCATTCTGTAATTAAATTTTTGAAAACCTATTCCCTGTTTTGGTATAAGCTCCAAATCTGTAACTAACACATAACGAGCGTGGCCATCAATTTAATAAGGTGCTAAAAAATGGAAAAAAAAAACTCAGGATACTCTGTAAATAGAAAAAGATACTCAGGGTGTTCTGTTAATGGAAAAAATATTCTGAATGTTCTATTAATGAACCGATCCACTCTGAGAAATGTCAATAGACATCATGAGGAATATGAATTAAGTGTAACATGGTGTCGCAAACCACTAGAGATAATGAAAGTAGGGAAAAAATGCATGTAGCTTCCGACGTTACATTTAAACGACAAAAAGTACAATAACAACTTCAAAAACATTTGGTGATTAATTATTACAGAAGTTAATCTCTGATTTCATTCTATAATCTAAAATGCCATAAAAATAATTTCAGGATGTGCTTGAAGATGCCTAGTGTTGTTTGATTATATGCTGTGGTGACGACAATCCGTATTATGAGATCCTCCGATGTGTCATTAGGTATCACATAAACGAGTGATTTAACTCAATTCCTTAGGAAAATAAACACGGATTGAGATGCGGCAATTCTAGAGGCAAGGCAATAGATCCCATTCTTCATCTTCTTGTGCATGTTACATCTAGGTAATTACGTCCCTCGTAAGAAAAAGGTGCAGGAGTATCATCATGCTTCATAACATATCTCACTATATTGCGACCAACACACTTTGCAACATTTCCGGGAGGATATTCTTCAGAACAACAAGATATATTTCCCCATTTAGGCAGCAAGTGCAGCTTTAAGAAATAATCCCAGAGGATTCTTGCTCATACTTTGGCTCTCTTTTCTGAGATTTCCATGTTATACTGACATGGGATTGTTCCTTTACGGACATGAATGCCTGAGTTGATGATGCCTTATGCAAAGCTTATGAGCATTTTTTTTTATGACTTTCACCACCTAAATGTGGTTCATATCATCATAGCCCATTTCTTATTCCTCTTGTTGTCTACTAACATCCTATAAGTCTTTCAGACCATTAAACGAATATCTTGCATATATTTAACTAAATAATAAAGATTAAAGCAGAGATGCGCCATTTTACATTTATTTTGAACATTCATTCAAATATTTTATATAAAAATTGTACCATCCACAATGATGTTATTGCAAAAATAATGTAAAATTTAGCTTCCGTATAATATAATCATAATATTCAATGATACGCTTTAATAATACTGAAACCCTTCACAATAAATTAAATTCGATTACCAGAAATATTTCAATTTAATGCATGTAATAATCTTTTTATCGATACACTTTCCATTTTAACGTCTGCAGAAAAGACCGAAAACATTGTGAATTCCTACCTTATATATCATATATCGCTCAACAGATTTCTGAGATGATGTTGCACACTTTTCTAAAACTATAACAGGATCAAGCCTTGTGGATGTCAGAAGTCTTTGAGTTATTATATTATGTGCATCACAAATGGTGTCACAAGACGTACAACGTAGTCAAATATTATGTTTATGAAATTACAGACAGGTATTGAAAAGACGTCGTATTATATGTTGTTACTATAATCTTTCGGTGTTTGCATGATGATTGTCCAACAAGCTCGTTATCGAATAGCGATGATTTATTCTACAAGAAAATATAGCTGAAGCGAGTACAAAACAGTTCTTGCTGAAATCAACAACACACACGCAGGCAGAAGATTATTCAATGGGAAATGCTCAGTGCAAATAAGCAGAGAGATGACTCAGCAATCAACATTGCAAAGAGAGAATTCCCACCTTTGTGTACGCCTCCGCTTCTATAGTCTACATAACAAAATTCAGAATTCCCTAAAAAGATCCTGAAACTCACATCTTAATACATCTTAATTGTTATGTTTCCTAGAACCTTCATTTTTTTTTACTCCTAAGTCATCTGCAAATTTGTCACCTAGATCTTAGACCAATGACTTGACTTCGATTCAGCATCTCAAGAATATTTGCTAGTCTCTTTTTCTACAATGAATGTAACTGTTCTTGGAAACAATATTATAGATTGGTAACGATATTATAAAAAGTTTATTCAATACAGTTTAAAAAAATGCATAAATGCTATCTGTTAAACTGTCGGCATATTTTTTTGGCTGACACTGAGAATTAATATTTTTGTATTTTTACAAATATAAAGCAATTATCAAATTTCCATAAACGTTTTCTTTGTTAAGCATTTCAAGATTTGCTTTTTTACGGAAAAAAAGTTACAAACAAAATTATGAAACGATATTTTGTGATTTTCAAAGAATTTTATATATGTAAATGGCGTCTTTTTCGTAAACACAATTAAACTATTAAGATATTCTGAGTTCCATTACACTTAGCAAAATATGAGTTTGATTTTAGAAAGAAAATATTACATTTTGATTCTCTTTATTTTATTTCTAAGAAATGGTTTGTTTATACATTATTTATCACATATATTAGCATTTTCATCATTAGAAAATATAACTTAAACATCTTAGCTAATAAAACGTCTTTTTTTAGAAAGCCCTCTTTTTAAGTAGTATCATATGAGTAATTACTAGATTTCTCTAAATCAGACAGACTCAAAAGATTTGCTCTTTTGGGGCTCTCGAGGCGGAGAAGGAGTGAGTGAAAAAAAAGGAGTTTCCTTTTACTTTCTAGAAAAAAAAAGTAAAAAGCGTGTCGGTGAAAAGAAACGGAAATTTTTTGTCATCTTCAGCTTCTTCATTTGCCTAATAGTTGATGGCAGAAAGAAAACAGAAAGTTTAGCTTCTTTTATTTTTTGTTCTTCAGGAGAATGAAATCGATTTCAAAAGGAAGATGTTTAAAGAGAAAGAAAGGAAAAAAAATCATTTAATCGAAAGTGAACAGAAACATTTCCATTCTTTCATGAGAAAAAATGGCAGGAAAAAAAAAGAACAGAAAAGAGCAAGGTAGATAGAACAAATGCAAAGGCGAGCGGATGAAGAACAGACGACGTTGTCCCGACGTCGCATTCGAAAGACTAAACCGAGTCGACAGGCTTTCTTGTAAAATAAATCTGAAAAGATGCGTCCTTTTCTTTATTTTTCCTCTAAGGTAATGGGGAGAGAGTAACAGATTCAGATATGGAGTAAACAAAATGGCCTGAAAGTGTACTCTTTTTCAATAAAAAGAATTCTTTAATACAATTGTTTCAACTTCAGAAACATCCGGCGAACGTTTTCAGACAGTAGCGAAAATTCTTCAATTTTTCTGAAGTGGATATTCGATAGAAATGAATAAAAGAGACTCGCGTTTTGCTGCATAGTTTGTTTTCGCATAATTAAATAGTTGGAAATGGAAAGCGATTGGAATTTTATTTTTATATATTGATTGCTTTTGATTATTACTTATGACAAGTTCAAGTTATAAAAGTTCAATCAACGGCTGTATTTCCTCTTACTGTCACTTGCAATTAAGCAATAATATCTTTAAAATTAGCATTGTGTCGTAGTTAAGAAATCACTGAAGCATTTTCAACAATACTGTTTTCTGTTGATTGATTTTATCCAAATTTAAACACTGATATATAATTTCATACAAAAGTGGTATTATGAAATTAATTTTCCTGTGCATATTCTTAAAGCAAACATATCGACAGATAGCCAGGTCAAAAATAAATTTCACTCATAATTTTGTTCATTTTTATCTTTACATATTAATTGCTTTTAATTATTACTTATGACAAGTTAAGAGTTCAATCAGTGGTTGTATTTCCTCTTACTATCACGTGTAATTAAGCAATAATGATTTTTAAAATTAGTTACGTATTGTAGTTAAGAAAGTCACGGAGTCATTTTCAACAATTATTTTCTATTAATCGATTTTGTCCAAGATTAAATTTTGACATAGATTTTCATGTAAAAATCATATAAAATTTATTTTCCAGTTCAAATTCTTATCGACAGATGGTCAACCCCTCCCCCCCAAAAAAAATCGTTTAGTTTTTTTTTGTCCAGTTTCAAAATTTTGGTGATAAATTATATCCCACATTTGATAGATTTGGCTCATTTCTAATAAACACAAGAAACTCTAAAAAATAATTAATACATTTTCACTGTATTTTGTTATATTCAAAATATCGTACACTATTTTATGTTTCTGAATTATTTTTTTCATGAGCAGATAGTATTTCTTGTAGTCGGTAAAAACTGAAATTTGATAGAGAATTATGATTTTAGAATATAAATCAAATAACAAATATCATTCTTCCGTCACATTGTTATTTTTAATGCTGGCAGATAGACAGACTTTGAAAGGGGATTGTAAACACAGACATTCACCAAATTTTCGAGGTCAGATATGGTCACCATTTTCCCTCTTTGATAATTCATAGATATCATGTTTTTGAATGAAAAGATCATTTCCAAATCATTCCATGTAGTTAATTTGTGTCAGAATTTATTAGATTTATTGAGTATGCTAAATCATGATCTATATTCATGATGCGCATTCGATCAGTTTTAATTTAGTTATATTAACGTCCCGTTTCTAAACAACACTAGGGATATTTTGAGACGGTCCTCGTAACGTTGAACCTCGGTCAGATGACGAGGACGACACCTGAGCTGGCACCCCCTCTCCTAATTCCTACACTAAACCAAAAGGAGGACATTTGCCCGCGATGGATTTAACTTGCAGCAGACCCACTTAAACGGAGGTTCTTCTCTGGAATCGGGTCTCGTAACTGAAGCCCTCTAGTTCCGAAGCAGAGATATTACCATCAGGAATCCTGGATCCTCACCTGTTTAGATTAGTAAAAGACATAATATCCTACTACTTCTACCAAGTTATATGGATTTCAAAGTAAATTACAAGGACTGAACCATCAGCAAAATGCAATATTCAGTCAGCCAAATTTTTTAACCATCAATATTCCATACACTTTATAAGTTACAATCAATCGAATTAATAAATTGAAAGATAAACTCGGAAAGTCCTTGCTGAGAAATATAAGTTTCACTGATCTTGTTTAGCATCGTAATTTCAACAACATGACTACATTCCATCTCTGTGTTATTATGTATTTGATCCAACATAATAATGAATATATGTAGTGGAATATTTTTTTTTATTTCATGTAGTTATCTTTTGTCTTTCAGTATAACATCGGATGAGTCAATATGTTATTAGTACATGTAAATATGCTTCCTTGACTTTGGATTTTTGACTTGTAAGTGCAATAACAAAAACATTTCCGACATCTTATGATAGGCCAAATAGATAGGCCAAATAAATATTTCCAAAAGAATTATGTAGAATTAAATAGCTTTAAAACATAATTCCTACATGAAGTATTTATTGCTCTTTGTTGTGCCTAGATTTATTGCATCACCTTCTTATTACTAAAACACAAAAATTTACAATTTTTGATTAAAAAGGTGATAATAAAGTTTTTTCTTTTCTTATTTTATCATACAAATGATACATTGCAACATACAAATTATACATTATAACAAATTTTTAAATAAATGGTTTATTAAAAATATTGAATAATAACTTTAATGTATTGAATAATAACTTTAATATTTCAGTATGTTATTAAATAAATACTTTTTTTATAATAACATACTAAAACTAGTGTGCAATATTTTTTTTGTTGATTTAGTTTGATGTAACAAAATTATATTCTAAAGTACAATTTATAGTATTTAACTCGAAATCTATAATACAGTGGCTGGTTCGAAATAACATATTAGTGTTATTTTTTTCAAAATTAAAGCAATTATCTGCTTATTATTCCCCATTTGCCAATTATGTGGTTAATGATAGAATTTCAACCATGAAATTAAATTCATCTGCCAAATAATCTCCTTGAACATATGATATTTTTATACTAATATGGATATTAGTATAAAATGGGAATTATTAGTATTGTAAATATGGATATTTTTAATACCAATTGCTTGATAAAAATGAACTGACCCACACAGTAGCAGTATGTACACACCAATTTAACTACTGCTAGTGATTTTGTATCAGCTGTTAGTGAAGAGGAATACGTATGACTGAATAGAACGCTAAAGAAGAAAGTAACTGGACGGTTTAACTTAACTACTTGACTCGAATCTATATCACCAAAGAAGGGTAAAACAGGACCTTAAGCCTTCTCATTTCAGTGTCGTCTGAATGACCCCTCATAGAACCCTTCATGAAGCTCTTCGTCTAAGATCATTATCTTCATTTGCTGCTCTCTTTCAAGAAGCAAGTTAAATGGCATTAGATTTAGGAGGAAGCAGGAGGCTTTGTGATGTCCTCTCTAGTTAATTGTGATAGATTACGGGATACAGAATTGCCGATTGTCTCCTGCGTCACAAATTGCATCGGATTCTTTTGTAACAAACCCGTACTTATGAATACAAAGAGATAGATAAAGAACCGAACAGAGTTTGCAAATTGTGAGAGAAGAGGAAAAATTTTGTAAATGGAAAGATTTTTAACTACTATATTTCTTAATGGCGGAGAGGTGAGTTTTTAATCTATCATTTCACATGCGCTAGAATCCCAACTGCAAAAACTTAACATGATAGAAGGATTGGGTAGGCTAGACTATTTTATATACTTTCCCAATCTATTCATAAGCGTTTTTTTAAATATTAGAACTTACTCTTATTTATATTTTATGACCTTTTAGAGCGATTCACTTTGCAAAGTATTTTCTGATCACATTAAAGACAAATATAGAGTCCTAAAGTAAAAATACTTTACACATTTAAAAATAAATTTCATAATGTCTAACTCAATCGCAGGAAAGATAAAAGTGAGCTCATTGTACAGTATGAATCCATACACTTTTTATATAATTATAACAATGAAATAAAGTATAGGCATATTTTTCCTTAAAATTATTTTACTGTTTATTGGTAATTTATTACACTAATGTTGAAAGATAGATTTGAGATCACAGATTATTCATTATTTTTTAGAAATGCTTGTAGGCAATAAGATTAATTATAAAATTCATTACTGTTATTGTCCCTCATTTTATAGCAGAAAATATTTTTTGATTTTAGAAAGTTCAGAGGTTGGATAGTCGAAAGTTAACAATATTTGTGAAATTTTCATGAGATAGGAAAGGAATTTATTAAAACCGTTGAATTTTAAATTATACTAAAAATCTAAAGAATAAATTTATTATGACAGTGTTGGACAAGAGATAGTAATTTCTGTTTAATAAGCAAATATTATAATAAAGAGATTTTAATTAATGAATGCAATTCTACTGCAACTTATAGTTTTCTTAAGAATGAAAAGAAGAAATTGGCCAAGAAAATAATCGATTTTCCAAAAAGAATCGCAATGAAGACTTGTTCTTTGAATTATCTATATCTTTTCCCAATAATTAAATTTCATAAAATCCAGTAAAATCTAGATTCGTAGCTTGTAGTACTGGTAGTTACAATTATTACATGGGCAAATAATTTTCAAAGTTATTGAATACTATTCTGGATAATTTAATTATTAATTATTAGAAGGGAATTTTATCGTTAACAATAACTGGGAAATCTTAAATTTTATTAACAATAATATTATTTTTAACTTGAAAGCTTTTGATTTCGAGAATCACCACATTGATTTACCATATGAAAAATTATTCAATAATACTGTTTGGATTGAAGTTTATAAATTCAATATTTTGGAAAATTAATGTTTAAAAGAATCGATTTTTATAGAATGATCATAGCATCTCAATGGGAATGGCTTTTGATAGAGTTTAGATTAGCATCTTTTTGAATCATTGCGAAAGTAAAATAACCAAACATAGATTAATAAACAGTTTTAAATATAGAAATGATTTGCTTTTATTAAATAAAGAAAATTATGAATTTATTATAAATAGTTTTCCAAACGAATTTGAATAAAACTAATCAAATTCAGAAGAAAAAAATACCTAGACATTAGTGTATATTTATCGAATGGTAATAGTTTGCTGGGAGGTAAAAGAGATCGATATATTCACTTTTATCAATATGATAAAGGAGGATTTTATTTCAAAGTGAATAAATTTTGTTGCTTTCATTCAAAATTAAATACCAAAATTGAAAAACTTATTTTTTTCACAGTTTATCGGAATTAAAAAAATTACAATAACAAGAATTCTTATATACAACAGATACATTTCTTAAGAACTTAATACTACAACGATTTTCCGAAAAATTATTGCAACTTTGAAGGTGTAGCCAAGGCAGACATTGTTGATTTTTAACAGGCTATTTTCTTTACAGAGAATGGCCTCAGATATTTCTGAAACTTCTTTTAGAGATATCTTCTTTCTACTTTATTTTATGTTTCTTCTTGAATTTAATAGATGATTCTAGGGTTCGTTTAATAAGTGCGAAGTATAAAAAATGTTCGTTCGTCGCCTAGTGGCGTTTCTCATAGGTTTTTGTAACGATTTAATATGAATTATTATTCGTTTTGTTCTTTCTACTGATTCTACCAAGATTCATATCAAACACAAGATGAACTTTCTGGATATTGTTTGCACAACAAGTTCCAATTGTTTAAATGCATTTGGTATGAATCAAAAGCAAGGAAACTGGCACCATACGAGTTGAAACCGAGAGATGATGAACAGCGATTTTTTATATGTCAACACAATGCTTCAACGCCAAAAAAGAAATGACATTTTTTTGCATTATTTAATCACTGGTGATGACAAATGGGTAAGATATGATACCTTCAAGCGCAGAAAAAATTATGATATTTTAACACAGAAAATCTCGACGTAACAACATTAATCGCCGCAATTTAAGATGTGAAGCTCTTGTTCTGTATTTGGATGGACTAGCTTGATGTTGTGTCCTAAGAGTTGCTTTATATGCCTGAAATTATTACCGGTTAATGTTATAGAGGGCAATTGCTGCATTTTAGCCTTGTGAAAGAAAAGCGGCAGCAATTCAAGCAAAGACACGATTAAGTAATTTTTTTAATATGACAGCGTTTGACTACCTGTTACTAGTCAAAAATATTTGAGCCGTTTATTTTGAAAGTGGGGCAAATCTATTTTTGAAAAAAAAATGGGGATAATGGCAGTTATACATAAAATTTATGATTTTTTATGAGAAAAAATTTATAGTAAAAAGAAATTTAGAATCTAGTATATGGGAGATGATAGTTTTAACTCTTAACAGTATTGAAAATCTTTTTATTTTGAAAGTGGTGCAAGTCTATCTTAGATTGAAATTATATTTGACCGAATATATTACTGCAAAATTTAACTCCGGTTGGTGTGTGGTGAAGCAAATGTGGCCGTTTGACATCATGTCTGAAATCTAGGGTGTTTCTATTTATCTGTTTTTGATATTGAAAATCGCTGGTTGTACAGTATTTCATAAATAATAAAAAGTATATCTTAATTTTGTGTGTTGATAATAATGTTTATTCACATTACCGATTATTGATCATTGATCACAAATTTTTATTGTCAGGACATTCATTTCTACCGAACGATCATGATTTTAGAGTGGAACTATCCAGGAACTATTCAATCCAGAAACCAATTCCTTGCATATTCTCCAGGATTAATATAAAGTGATACAAAATTGTCGAAAACATAATAAATTTTTAGTAGATGAAATTAGACATGCGAATTTATTTTCAACCCAACCTCTGGAAAAAGAGGTTTTAAAAAGAAAGAAAACTACCGATGGAGAAACCGTGAATTGATTAACTATATGTTGGATCAGATTTACAAAGGATGCACCATACAAAATGTTCGACAAAACTTCGATAGAACGAGATTTTGAATTTAAAATTATCGATTTGTCAACAAAACGAGGAAGGTAAATAATTCCAAGTCATTTCAGAAATATAAAATTATCTTTCATGTAAGAAAAAAATGGAGATTTATTACATCTGAAAAATACAAGTGTATGATGCATTTATTACCATATATACCTCCCGTCCATCATGAACACTTTAAAATGTTAAATACTGAATAAAATTCAATTTAATTATACCTGGGTATAAATTTAAAATGTATAATTTCATTGAAATTCTTAATAAAACTGAATTGTTTTTGTAATGTTATATTTTCTACAAAAATATTCTTTGTTTTGCTTCACTTTTTATCAAATGATTAAATATTTATAAAAATTTAAATAGTATTTTGTTTTTATTATTAAAAAAAGGCTGATGCAACTGAAATATTATTTCCCAATTAAATGAATGATGGCAATAATTCATTAATTTTGAAAGTGAGGCAAGTTCATTTAGTTATAATAAAACTCGTATTTTTTTAATCAGCATTGTAAACACTATTGGGTTACAAACTTACATTATCTGGTACCACAAAATACAAAAATTTTATCTATTAATAATTACCAATATTTTTAAATTCATTGAAACGCAAACCTTTAAATATCTCGCAATAACAAAAAATGGACTTGCCCCGTTTTCAAAATAAACGGCTTATTTGTAGAAACGCTGAATTGGAATGTTTTACTCGACTGACTCGCCATATTGCTCTATCCGATTTATGAAACACTTCCTGGATAAGAGGGTTTAAGATATTACGATGTACTAAAAATACATTGATTGGTCGACTGTATCAAAAGATGGATTGTTCTTTTGATATGAGATCCGTATATTGCTAATAAATAGGAAAAAAGTAGTGACTAGCGATTGAGAATACTTTAAAAAGTAATAATATACACAATTTTTTACAATAAAACTTTGAATGTACAAAATATACTTAAAAGTTAATATACGATCCTATTATAAATACTGTGAATCCTCGCACTGATCATAAATTCGCAAAAAGAGAATCTTTATTTTTGCAAATAAACGTCTAGCATTTCTTGCACCTTTACGAATATCTAGTGTCATTTAAGGACTCAGAGCATAAAACATATCTGTCTCATTTTAATGGAGTTAAAAAATAGAAGTGTACAACATTTATTAATTAAAATAATATCATAGAAGATTTTCTAAAAACAATTTTAATATACGCAAAATATCCAGATGAAATGAAGTCGATCGCTTATTAGTTCTTCGTGGGTTAAAAAGTTTTAAAAGTAAAATGCTTTCGTTTAAAATCATTATATGTCAAAATAAACAACAACAACAAATCTTATTAAACTGTTGACCGATCTTTCGAATTTTTATTTACATGCATGCCTCGCTAAGTGATTTGATCACTGACGAGAAACATCAATAAAAATATACACGAAGAAAGCAGTCAGAAGACCGAATTATTGATTCAAATACATGAAAGTATTTTTGACCTTTGCCTTGCGTCAATCCTTAAATCTCTACTAAATCCGTGGAAAGTGATTTTGTATTACGCAGAACAATTGAATTTGTCTGACAAGATCTCTGCGCTTCCTGGGGAATAGGCAAAAGCTCTAAAGTGATTAGCTTGACTGTCGGGGCTTTTGTTTTTCCTCTCCTAGAATTTTTCTTCGCTGTTAGAGCACACTCGAGGGGTTGGCCAAAGTTTATCTTCCGTCTTCTATCGAAAAGTGATTGCGTAATGAGAAAGAACGCCGACAATTAGTGTATGGCTTTTGTGGTTTGCGGGCTGTTCTTTCGAGGAATATCCGCAAGAAGGAAAGTAATCAATTGTGTCTTGTTAGTTTCAGAAAAAAAAACCTAATTTTAATGAAGGATAAACGTAATTGCGAGCTGAAAAGTAAGGACTTTTTTTGCATGCACTAGAGAAATTTCTGTTTTTCAGTTGCATGAGTTTCTTCGCGAAATTCTTTATTTTGATTTAAAATATTTAAATAACTTTTAATATTTATTTTAGACATAAATGCTATGTTTTAATTCATATAAAATTAAGCCATACAATTATAGTTTAAAAAAAGTGTCAGGAAATTATCAAATGAATAGAAAATCTTGACTCATGGAGTTTTGTTTTTGTTATTGACCATAGTGATATATTTTTAATATTTCTTTCTTATGATGAAAATTGTGCAGCATAATCAGAAAGTAATATCGTAATATTCTCCGAAAAAACTAATTTTTATACTGAAATATATTGGAATTCTAATGATATAAGCTGTTTCACAAAAAAGAGACTTTAAATTGCTAAAAAGAAATATAGGCATTCTTTTGTATTAGTTTTGAGACTTTTTTGTAATTTTACTCTTCCCCACCAGTGATTTATTTATTTCCGGAAGTTTGTAAACTAAGCATTGGCAAAAAGGAGATGGTGCAGAAATGCATCAATAATGATAAGAAACTTTAATTCGTTTTTAAAAGCGTTTTTCCACAAGATAGTTTATGATAGTTTTAAGTTTATTTATATGTAAACATTTATTTGGATATTAGTCATTTTCCTCAAGAGAATCATTTTTTCCTATAAGGAAAACGATTGTGAAAAGTCTTCACTGTTTTCATCTCTAAAAACAAAATTCTTTGAGCTAAGATATCCATCTATATAAATAGTTATGATGAGTTTCATAAAATGAAATCTCTTAATCCATTGGGTAATTATTGTTAGTCCATAATTATAATAACTTCTTAACTCGAATACTATAGATGAATATTGTTAAATAATTCTGCTTTCTTTGAGTAAGTTTGTCAGGGAATAAAATTCTAAAGATTAATGAATTTTTCGTTTATTTTTAATAATTGTTGGAATAACATAATCAGAGAATAAAAGGATTAAATTCTAAAGATTAATAAATTTTTTTCATATTTTTAATAATTGATGGGATAATATAGTCAGTTTCGTCAACTAGAAGAAATAACAAAGTCATTCCATCAATTTAAATTAACCCATTTAAAATAGTTTTGAAATAGATTAATTTAAATGGCGTATGCCTAAATACTTACTCTCTGTCTTTTTTTAAGAGCATTATTTTTTCTACAAATGTTCTATCATGGATAATTGTGAATAATTATTGTTTGAAATTTTGCAGTTTTATGCAAGCGTAACTTTTGGATATGGGTAAGCCAAAATAATTATGCAATCAGAGCATGGCATTTTATATTTATGTCCATTTTGTTAATTTCTCGCAAAGTCTACATTATATTTAATATATTTTGAGTCAAAATATATTTTTAGGTTAATTTCGTAGACCGATCTTTGTTCCTCTTGCTTAAAATTAAAAAAATCGTATTCCAAAGATATATGATTACCTAAATCGTACATTCAAAGGAAAGTTAATTAATTAATTTACTTTTCCTATAGAACAGAATTTCTCAAACTTTTTCCATTCGCATTTTTTTCCCTTGTTGAAGACGCTTCAACGATATACAATACCGGAAATTAATAAAAACAATACCTAAATTACACATAAATGAAATAAAGATTCATTTATGTGTAATTTAAAAGATTATTGAACAGAACTTATATGTATTGGTTTCTGAATTACTTTTGCTAATTATTATTTTCATAGTTTAGAACATTTTCCAGTCTGTTTGCAATCTCAATTAACAATTTAAAATACTATAATTTATTATCGTTCTTTATTAATAATACGGGTATTTATCGTCTGTTTGTGAATTGTAAATGCTACTGTTGTCTGTAAATAAGTTGACCATTTCATCTAATTTTGCCAACTTTGATTTATAGAAGAATTAATTTAATTTAATTAATTAAAAAATGAAACAAAAAGGTGGCATTTTTCTCAATAACTCTTCTAAATGTTACTGCTCAAAAATAATTTTAATACCATTTTCAAATTAAAAAAAAATATATTTTCAATAATATTTATTTAATTGCCGAACAACTTTCTTAAATTATAATAAACTTTTATAAATATTTTTGTACATAATGTGCAACAATATTTTTCCTTATAACAACGAAATTGAATCCGTTTTCATTGTTCCGTCAATTATTTAATAATGTTTTTGTTTCATTTTTATAATTCAAGGAATGGAGATTATTTTATATTTTCAAATTATTTGTCAATATTGTGAAGAATGTTTGGTTTTTACTTACATTTAATTAATTTTTTTAATATAATCTATTAAAATATTCTTTTATATCTTCACTATATTAAGAAATAAATCCGATATAATATATTAATTTCTTTTATGAAACTCTCCAGCTAACTAATATTTTGTTGGATATGCTCACATGATATGTATAAGTTGAGCTGTAGCAATTTGAATCAATAGTGTGCGATAAACACAAAAGTGAAATTAAAACATTCTATAGACAATATCATCTTACTTTGCCTTTAGCTATGATTTTCTTATGATTTTGACTTGACTTCTATTAAGAAAATTTGGAAATGCGAAAACCAAAGCAGACGCGAGGCATCTAAAATAACGCATCTTAAACTTCGATCTAAATTCAAAAATATTTCCTGATAGATCATTGAATATTAAGTTATGTATAAAGGCTTTAGTAGAAATAAAACGAAGCCAATATTTAGAGCTAACCAGTTGGTTGTCGAAATCTGCTAACTGGGAAAATTAAAAAAAAAAAAAATTAGGAATTTTTACAAAGGGATTTAGGATAATATATTGTTTCACATATGAGATGAAAATTATTCAAAACTACATTGCAATACCATGCTTTTTACTTAATTATGGAAATTCGATGGGAACATTTATACGTACTATACCGGTGGAAATACATATGCACCGAAGAAAAATAATTGTTTTGTCCGTTAATAAATATGTAATAATAAATTGCTACTCCAGTGCACTAAAGATTACAATCGCAGAAATAATATATGTATCTTATTGTCCCCATTCTTTCACATTTACATTTATAAATATATTAGAGCAAGATATCATATGAAAGTATACAAATTTAAAATGACTTGTAATCTTTGCCATTGCCAATCTATATATTTTTAAAAATAATTTTATATTGTGCATATCTTTCAGAACAAATGAATGTAAGAAAGTTTTTTTTTCAAACTTCATGAATAATACAAAATGTAAATGTTATTGAATAAATAATAATAGAAATACGCGTAGACAAAATTCAAAGATCTTGAGATTTATTTATTCAAAACGAATCACAAAGGATTAGTTTTGAACTTACTTATTTTATCTTTTCTGCTCATTCTTAAAAAAGATATACCTGATATAAACATTTGAAATGCACATTTATTAATAATTAAAGAAAATGTGTGTCTCTTTCTGCGTGTGTTAGCTTATACGGACCAAACCGTTTGGCTTGTAGTTACAAAATTTGATTCATTTGGAAAGGTGAGCTTGAGCACCACCGGAGTGAATTTTTTTGAAAATATAATTAGAATTTTAATCAAATAAAAGTAAGCAAAAATTTGGTACTTTCTCGCTATGAAATTAAAAAAATATTGAAGCGCAAAAATTATTTTAAATCACACTAAAATCTGAAAAATTATATTTTCAAGGATTTTTACTATATATTTTTTTAATTGAAAAAACTGTATCCATATTTTATAACAATGTATTTCATCGTTGAAGTGAAGCTGAAACCATTTTCATTTTTAGCGTTAATGATTCATCTTGGGATTTTATTTATTGTTCGGTGATGAAGATATGGAATTACATCTTATTTTCCCATAATGATTAGGTTCCTATTTATAGTATTCTTTTAATATCCTTTTTTGAAGTTAATTGTTGTTACAGTTACGGTTAACTACAAAGAAAGCGATGATAGAATTTTTTTTTTTTAAAAAAATGCACACATTTTTAAATTTTGCTATGTTTTTTATGTAATATAATTGAATTATAAAAATATACTAATATTTTTATTGCTTGAAGATTACTTTTTTTTTCTTCGTAAACTCAATTTTTTATTGAAATGGAGAATTTTTATTGAATAATTCTCTGCGCTATTACACATGTTATAAAAAATATTCTACAGTATTAATTTTCGCAAAACCCTTAAATCTTAAAACAGTAAACTATTTTTCCACATATTTTAAAATAAAAATCTAAAATTTTATCAAGAAATTATTTGTATTAATTGAAGTTTATTTATTTTATGTGAAATGAGAGAAAATTAAAGAGATACATATAACAGAACAGTTTAAGATATTTTAAATAATATATTTTTTTGTACATTTAATTTTAAATAAAAAAATATTCTGTTGAGAATATTTCCAAAAGCAAGCAATATTAAATATTTAATTGAAAATTTAACAATCATTAATCTTGGAGAATCATGTGGTAGCCAAAGAAGACTAGTATGTAATGAACATTCGTTAGAAAAATAGTGAAAAAATTCGACAAATGAAGAAAATATATAAATTCAGCAGTAAATGTTTAAAATTTTTTGTATGGCATTAATAAATGTCTTTTAAATAAATTTGCACTCTTGTTTTACAATTTTATCAAAGATTCTCTGTTTGAATGTTTCTTATCGATATGCTAAATGATTAAACAGATCTTTGCAAAAAACGAACGAATACTTTCATCAATTAATTCTTTTAGTTAAATTTTTTTATAGAGTTAGACGCAGTAATAAATCTAAAAAATGAAATCGATTGCAATGTAAGCACATGAATGCAAGCATTTTTGCATTAGAATTATTAAAATAATCAAATAATGTTGGAGTGCTCTCTGTTCTAAATTTTTAATTTTACATAATTATAAGAACTCTGTGCGTGTCTAGTTTTATTGTTGCTATACGAGGCCAGACATTTTAAAGCATAAATACCAGATTTATCACAGTTGTTCTTAGGATTAGTACAATTGGGAATAAAAGCTATGAAAATTATTTTAAAATGTGACTAATAATTTATTTATTTAATCTTAAGTGTTAAATTGGACAGTGTTTTCAAATTTTCGCATATATTCTCATTGGAGAACCACATATATATGCATACATACATATATTCATCATTGTGAATCCCCAAATGTTTACTTTTAAATAATTGTCATTTAAAGCTGTCGTAGAATTTTTCTGATTCTAAATATTTTACTAATGATTGTATCCAAGCTCCTTTCTTTTGCCAGTATTTGCGAGATTATATTAATATTTTATAGCAATTAATTATGCAAATCGTGCTAGACGAAATTTTATTTTCATACGAATCGTTCCATTATATTTTAGTGTTTCAATCCACCAGTTTTTGCATTAATGCATGTTTTTGCCAATAGATATATTATTCTACTGTGTGCATTGAAAAATACATATTTTTGGTAATGATTTTCCATTTTTAAAGAGATTATTTTTTAATCAGATCAAATAAATTATTATCGCTTCTTTCTGTGTCTCCATCTAAATCTATTATCTTTATCTATATATTTATCGATAGAATTTCGAATGATACTTTCAAAGAAGCGTGTTTTGTTCGATAATTAATTCAAAATCGGTTGTTCTGTTGTGACTAATGGCACTTTACAAGCCCGCTGACATTTATCAGTCGGCGATTTAAGCCGAATGAGCGTCTCTTGTTTTTTCAGTAGTACCAACTAAGGTCAAGAGTACGACTTAGTTACTTCATGCGTCACAATCGCTCGCACAACCTCTTTTTACAGGAGAGTCCATTCATACACCTCACAGATAAAACACAGAAGAAGAACAACTCCGATCGAACTGGGACTCGAACCAGGGGCGGCGAAGACGCGTTCCGCTATGCCAGGACGCCGGCAAATTTAAAATGTTCTGCTGTTAATTGAAAGCAACCAAAACATTCAAAACGGAAAAATGAAAAAGAAAGGAGGAACCTGTTAGAAACTGTCCTCTGTAGTGAGAAACTGCAAAAGCGCGAGACAGCAAACTAGAATTGTATGATGAAATAAATCGAAGACAATGAGAAACTGAAGAGCAAGATAATTTAGGAGCTCAAGAAGACAAATTGAGAAAATAATATCTTTTCCAATGAACATGAATGAAAATTTTGTGTAATGGATGTACATAATTATAATTTCAGTTGTGCCTGTAAATCTGAAAGTATGAATATGGGATCAGTGTCAGTATTTGTTACTTTTTCGTATACGTAGTATAGGAAAGTAGAGAAATCGTCAAAAAAATTCGAATTAGAGATCTTGACTAATCTTCACGTTTTTGACAACCTGAGTTTGAAAAAGCACATTTTTGGAGAATGTCTGTGACTAAGATAACTCAAAAATGCTTTGATATAGTTGGATGAAGACGAAACGAACTCTACAAAATGCACAGAATTGACATCTATTCAATGACATTGACAATATTCTATGCACAGAATTGACATCTATAATCTATACACCTGCCAAATTTTGAGCCAAATCCGACAACCGATTGACCATCTGTCTGATAGGTAATTTCAGAAACATGTAAATGCGGTAATTCAAGGTCGATAACTCAATGCTATAACATGTAAATGCGATAACTTAAGGTAAATATATCAAATTTGGTGACTGCAAATGTAGTTTTCTGTGAAAAACTTGTTTTAATCAGTTGAGTAAAACGTGTCTACAACGCAGATTGAATTTTCGGATACTATTAATCGTATGTGGTGGAGCAATCGCCAAAAAAATCGCCTAGGATGATTTGAAACATTACCCTAATGATTTAAACACAACATCAGGTAACATTGTTTTTTGAAATTGTTACCATGTGTTATTTTATGAAATGCTATTAGCCTTTCTTTGTGTGACAATTTTTTAAGATAACAGTTCTTTATCGTCCTTATAACTTATAGCGCTTTCATTGCATTTCTTAAAATTTTGCAACATGTTGCTTTAGGATATTCAACAATCACAATATTTTTACATACATGGAGAAAACTGGACAGTTCTTACCTTCTACAATATCTTACATGTATTTTAGATTCCATTTTTAACGGTAACCAATATTGATGATTTTTTTTAAATTTTGACAAATGAAAAGTCATGAAGCATTTCAGAACAAGAAAACAAACAGAAAAAAGAAACGTTGCAAGAAACGTTATAGAAAATATCTTTCGTAATAAGAATAGACCACATGCAAATGTCGTCCGTAAGGTAAGGTTCTATAACGAATTTTGCTAAATAGTAAACTTAGTTAATGGAAGAATGTTGAATATTGTCGCCACTGTAAATGCATTGTAAATAGAAATTTAAATACTTTTAATGGTTATTCATGGACCTTATGAATGTGTTCCAAGATTATAATTCCAGCTAAGTCTCTAAAAAGGTTTCAACAGGATAGAATTTTATATATTTCAATAGATAAAAAATATATAGATTTATATCGAATCATTGATCCAGTCTGAAATTTAATCTGACCCAATTTGGAAAACAGCAGTCGATTGGTCTACTGTATAAAATAGACGAAATTCTGCAGTAGACGATTGGTCTACTGCAGAGTACTGTAGTCAGCAAATCTCTAACTCAAAATCTAATTTAATCGAATATAGATTAGATTAGATTACTTCAAATTATGTAGGCAGGTTTACTGCAAATAAAAATTGGCATTGACCTTCAAAGATCCTCATTTTGATGTGATTTGGTAGTTTTGAGAGTGGGAAACTGGATCTCTTGCATTTTTATTTATCGCATAAAGGTTAAAAATTATAATATAATCCCTAGTAAAATCGCGACGAGGTTCTAACTAATTCCAGAAATAATTATATATAGAAGTTAACGATTGTATTTCATATAATAATTCGAAAATAAATTTCGCATTTTCAAAACATTTTTACATAAAATTGATCATATTAAAATTGTTTTTTTTTCTCTAAAAAATAACATACAGTTATGATACTTACAGTAGAGATTTAACTGTTTCAATGAATACCAACAGTAATAAAAGTTATTCGCGAATTTTACAAAGTGAATAAGTTAAGACGTATAACATATTTTTAAGATGTAAAAAATATGAATATTGGTTTCTTCGTTTTTTCTAATTTTTTATTTCTACCTACCAACTCTTTTATTTAAATCCCGAATCTTTTGAATCATAAGAAAATACCTGCTTGAAAAATTCTGTTCTTAAACGCTGATAAAAAAATAGGTTTGAAGAGAGTCAGAAACAGCGCTTCTCATCAAGTATTTTCAAAATACTTTAGATATTTTTCTCTCTAAAAAGCTAAAATTTTGCAGAAAGAGAATTAGAATGTATAATGTAGAAGCGAATTTCTCTTCCCACAATAGCTGATAGGTATATTCTGTAGAAGAAGATTTGAAAAAACTATCACAAATGCACTTGATTAGTAACCGAATCTAAATTGCGAGTACTGCCATTTGAATTCAAAACTGTTTAATACTTTTATTATTTTAGGAATAATTTATGATAGTTAATGCAAAAGAGAATAACGTTTAAGAGAGGTATATAGAAACATTACTTTTAGTATATCGAACTATTCAAGTATCGATATTTGATTTCTCAAAGCACTGGATGTTGGATTTGTAATTTATCGGATAATCTATTAAATATTAAGTAATAATAAAAAATCTTTGATTTAAGAAAGTCACTGAAGTTGTAAAATGCATGCAATCTTTAGTTTCTGTGCATACAATTGGCTTCTATGGACATTAATTTAATTTTGTTTCTTGGGTGTAAAGGTGGAATTTTGAAATAGATTTTTCAAAATTCACTTTTAGATATATTATAGAAAGAAAATTATACATAGTTTGTTTCTAATAGCATAAAAGATTTAATATTTTCAGAGATTAATTATAAGGCAATCGGTTAATTATACTAAATAGGAATTTAAATATGGGCAATATCTTGTTGTAAATTATTTAAAAATTAACTTTAAGACACCAAAATCTTTATAACAATGAATTATAAAATATTTTGAAGATTAAATTTAGAATATTGATTTTTTTATAAGAATATTCAAAACAAAAATGTGAAGCATTCAAAACATTATTTTTAAAGGAACAAATACATGATGAATACTATGATGGAATCTCCTTGGGTATATTCATTCTTCTTTGATTTGTTTTATTCTCTTTATTTGCGTCGAATGTTAAAATTCCTTATTATTATAATTTAAAATTCGAATAGACACACATTTACATTTTGTAGCATCCATATTTTTTTAAACCTCGATTTATATTAAAATTTATATTCTACTTTTTAAAACACCGATAAAAATGGGTTTTTTACAATTTTACTTTTTAATTCTATACTGATCTTCTTCCTGAAAATATTACACAAATTTTGAGACTTAACTTTCGGTATTTTATCAAGGATTTGTTTTTAAATCTCCAGCTGTAGTTCATAGAATATTATGTAATTAAAGCTTCATATTAAATCACTTGGAAGCACTGTTGACAAAAACAAACATCCCAAAGCAAAAATATCTAAATTATTTTTATTGTAGCTACGTTATGATCAGGCGACTTTTTTTAATAATATAATAATATTTTACATATAAATAAAATAAATTTCACAAAGTAAACTCGAATGATGTGAACTAATTGTATTGTTATAAACATGACAATGTACTTGCTGTAAAATTCAGAAAGTTGTAGGGAAAACGACTTTTTTTTAAAGAAGTCATTGATAATATTCAAATATTGCAACTTTATTTAACACTTATAGATAACAACTGTACCAGGCAATTAGGTTCATAAACAGTAATTTCATCATTTTTTTTCAATTTATCGATATTAGGCTTTAAGGATCGATCTTCCACTTTAGATTTCCTAGTTTTTAAAATGACGGAATGTTCCAATTGTAGTAATTACTTTTGATTTATAGTTTCAAAGCTATATATACATATAATTAATTTTAAAATTAATTAAATTCATTAATCTTAATTAAATCTTCATTAAATCCATCTTAATTTTGAAATCCATTGAACAATTTGTGTGGAAACAAAAAAGAATATGGACCCCCAATATGGGGTGAACTCAAAGTATGGCATGTGTCTTTATATTTGTTGTGTGAACTTATATGACTCAGTATTAAAAGCAATTGTTAATTATAAATCAATTACAATTTAAAAAAGATTGATGAACTTTATTCATTTAAAAGATACATGTTTTTTTTAAATAGAAAAACCTGCGAATTTTGATTAAATTTTTTACATATCCCTGAAAAAATATTGTACTAAAGCGGTTTTTAAATATTTAAAACTTAGCATCTATAAGTTTCGAAGACTTAAAAAATCTCTGTATACAAGTTTGGAGAATGAAGTGTGATCGAGAGGGAAAGCGAGGAATTCAGAATTAAGATGAATGAAGGATATTAATGTTCTTTCCAGACGCACTATTCCGATTTTGATGTTGCTAAGTCTAGGCAGCTTAGGTAGGCTGCCATAAATATCAATTTGGTCCCAGGGTCAAATGGTCATAACCATAAAATATGAAGCTGGAAGGTTACACCTTACTTCGGGCTATGTAACCTTTCTAATCAGTGAAAGTTAGTTCTTTGGTTCATTTATTATGAATGTTTATGTTATTGAATTCACACTAAACATAATTTATGCGTTTCGTATCATTTGTGAACTACATAGTTCATAGTGTGTATTTATGAAATAAATATTTTCAATAAAATTATATTTCAATCATTTATGTAAAATGACAAATTCACACAGAAATTTCTTTAAAAAAATTATTTTTAAGGTCTGCCTAGTTAATTACACTCAATTTGTTTACGTGTTTAATTTACTTAATTTTTAAGAAGTCGCTATCTCTGAATGCATCTAAGGAAAATCAAAATATATGTACCATTTAAAAATAATGTAATTTCTGCAATAATAATCTATAATATAAAAGGATTAACGAAACCTGTAAAGCATATCATTTTAAATGTTAATACGCACAATTAATTTTTTTCTATAATTTAAAACCAATATGTGAATATTATGTTTTTCCGTATTTTTTAATAAAATCATAATTTTTGTAAATTTTTTTCAAATTCTTTTATAAAATTTGCAAGTTAAGCCCTTTAAAATGTTATGTGTACAACAAAATATATTTGATAAATAATTACAATTGACTATTTTCATGTCTTTTAATCAGCATACTTCATCTAATGTATTTTTGGGCACAAAACACATTGCACCATTTAAAAGTTAGAATCAGCTATTTTGAATCAGGAATAGTAAGAGAGAATTTCGCCCAAACTTTAAATTAGATATTAAATGACGAGAAAAGTTCTGCTATATGATTTAAATAAATAAAATTATCTTATATTTAGCAGATATTAATATAACATCCATGTTTAAAAAAATATCAACGAAATCTGTAAAGCAGACCGAGGCTAAAAATATCCATGCACCATAATTAAATTCGTATGTACGAAACTTCTGGTCAGGCATCAAGGAACCACACATTTGGAGACCATTTGGCCTTAATTTAATTAGAAATCATGAAAACTGCCAATATTTCTCATGTATGCATTCTAAATATTACATTACAAATTAAATACTAAGATAAATATTGTAAGTTTAAAATTATAACATAAAAAGCAAAAAAAAATCAACTTATATATTAAAAATATTTTTTTAGCCAGAACTTTACACTTTAATTTTTATAAATTTTTAAAAAATGTTTAAAAATTTGATGAGCAATTGATGTTCAATTATCAATGCAATCTGTTTGACAAGTTATAAACTGCTTTTTATAACATTTTACTGTTGTGTCAAATTAATTTATTTAAATGAGATGCTGAATTAAGTACAGCAGTAAAAATTTGAAATGACGCAGTTTGAAAACTTCATACTACAGTTTATTAGATTAGACTCTTTCCATTTGATAATATGTAATAAGAAAGATTTATGTGCCAGAACGTTTATTAAATATTGGTGTTTACATTGACTAATTTATCAGTCTTCACATAAAGCTTACGATCTCATAATTGGCTTTGTTTTATGAAATAATAATTATTTATATGATCGTAAACTTCAGATTTTATTTACCATTTTAATTTTGGTTTATAATCAATGAGCTAAAATCTGCAATTTTTATTGTTATATAGTTCTGCTGTTAATTATATTATCTTTTCACAGATCAATTGGAAGCTAATACCAATATTTTCTTTCAAATTTTTTTCTTGAAGTTTTTTTAGTGGTTTCGCTTTTTTTTCTGTTTTTGGATCATTATTTGTTTAGATATGATTTTAATGATTCGTTTTTTTTCTATGGTTCCTGGAAAATTATATACAGAGAGAATCCCACTGATGGAAAGCAAATTGAGCGATGGAGGGCGAGATCTTAAATCAGATTTGAGATATTGCTAGAAGGATAACAGCCATATAGAGTGATACATCTTCTAGTTAAAAGAATGGTTGATACATGGGAAAATTTAATGTTTTAGTCTTTGTTTTGACGGCAGAACTATCCATAATCAATACAAAACTTCTTGAATGTGAAAGAAAAAGTGAAAGCAATATTAAATTGTCATAAATTATTTAATTCGATTATAATGTTTACAATTTAGCATTCAATTTTAATTGCAAATATAAAAATATAAAATTTCCTGAAGTTTAATAATTATTTAGATTTTAAAAAATATTACAAGGATAGGATATGATGCCTCAGTTTTTTTCAAGTTTATCATCGAATGCATATTTACAGTTATTAGAATCATGTTTATTAAATAGTTCCTTGTTTCTACATGCACTTTCAATATATCTATCGTAATCATTTTATTTCTTCTAAAATTTGTATGTTTAAATTCTCCCTATTCTTTTGTTGTCAAAATAACTAGCTCAGAAACCAAAAAAAGAAGATATGTAGAAATTCTGTTGATACATCAAGGAAAAAGTTTCAGAAATGAAAGAAAAAAATTCAAATAAATAAATAAAAAGATTTTTGCAGCATTATATTTAAAATTCAATCGATAAGATACTAAATATTGTTTTTTTTTTGGAGAAAATTTGATGCTTTACAAACGTTATACAAAAATTCTTTTTGAAGAATTTTACTCAAAAACTGATAATGATTTGGAAATTTTTTTTAAAAGAAGAACGAGATAACTTATTGGAGAATTCATAATCTAACGGTTATAAATATTTTAAGGATTTCATTCTCGTGGGAGAATACTTTCAAGATTTTAAAATTTCACTATTGATTGATTTAATTTGAGAAAGAAATCAATATCCCTTATTCAAATATCAATCGATTGAGTTTTCGAAGGATTCAGAGTTATTTATTGAGACTCATTTAAAGAAAATAAAATTAAAAGAAGCGAATTGACCATATTTAAATTCAACTATTAATTCCAGCAATAAAATTTAATACGAGAATAAATAATTTTTCTGTGTGCCAATTGACGTTTTACAGATAGATGTCTACATGAAACAAATTTACGTAGATATAATTTGGATGGTGAAAAAGTGAAAAATGGTCACTTTAATTTAAGTTTAATTTATTCATTTTAAATAATTATTAAATTACATTTATTAAAATTTATTAAATTATTTTAAATTAAAATTTTATGTAATTAAAAATGAAATGAAATATCGAATTTAACTCGGTTTAACTTCAGAAAATATTACAGCACGAAAGTGAATTTTATGCCATCTCAAAACACAATAGATTATTTTTTTATTGATTCTTTACTGTAAAATGTCAATTGCCGAAATACGTTAAAATGTTTCTCTTGGATGTGAAACAAAAATATTTTCATTATTATTATATAAAGAAATATAATATTATATAAAGAAATTCAAATTATTTCTTTATACCGACATATTTTTTTATCCTAAAGTTTTCTTCCTTTGCTTTTAATCAAGTTATGAAAAAGCCAGCTTATTTTTTATTTTATTTTGAGTAGGTTTCTGTTTAAAAAATAAAATTAAAATTGTGAAATTTTTCTGTATTTAAAGTCAAATTTGTCTTCAGAAGTAAGCAATATAAGTATATTTTAATGTTCAGTCATTTTCAAACATTTTAGGTTTTCTTTTAACATAACTGAATGCATAAAAATACATTCTTCTTTCAGGGTGAAGTTTTGCTTTCTAATTGCAGTACATTGAATTTTTATTGAAGTCGAGAAATTTTTATCGAACTATCTTTTGTTTTATGATAAAAATCATAAAATATTTTATTTAATATATAAAAAAAACTATAATGTTAAATAATCCTGTTTCTGAACTTTTTTTTCTTTTGCTTGAACGCGCTTAAGTTCAACATCACTTCTTACTTAAGATCAAATCTCCCTTCTCATTTAAAATCAAAATTAAAATTTTAGGGGAAATGATACTATATCAGGGAATTACAGAGTGTAATATATACAGCTGTGCGAATTTTCTAAGACAGTGCGAGTCATATATCAATCAAAATATGGTTTAAAAATACTTTGCTGAGAGATTGACTAATTGAGACTAAATGACATATAAAGGATTTAATAGAAATTTTTCGCAGCCAATTTTTTTGGAAATCTAGTTGACTGCTAAAGGCGACTAGTATAAAGAACTCATGTACTTTACAATACAACAAGCATAACTTTTATTGGCTGTACAGAAGTTATAATATATATAGAATAATAAACTTACATTCAAACCAACTATTTAATTTTTTGAATTATAAAATTTGAAGTAGAATATAATTCTAATTATAATATAGAAGATCATATAAAAGTAATTTGTATACATTTTACGTATATTCCTGATTTACAGATTAACTTGCATATAGACTACATCTATTTTTCTTTTTCTTTTTTAATATTCAAGTCCAGCGAAGAAATATGAAAATCTGAATCTCACAGAAAAAGATAGAATGAACGAAGAAGTTATTATGGAAATTGTTAATTTGAATGCAGATATTTGGTATGGTTGCTTTCGGTTTTGCATAAATCTAAAACGATTTCTACAACTTTAACTTCTGTGAGACCAAAGAGAAGGATATTTCATGAAAGAAATTGAATATCATAATAAATAAAAACGGGTTTCAAAAATATTAAATAAGTACATCGCAGATGCATATGCATATTATATGCAATACATGTATATTAAAAAAGGAGAAAAAATCATTTTTTTGAACTGGAAGTTACGAAATTTATGAAGAAAATAATTGCTGCACATATCTGCACCCTCAGTATCTTTTTCTCGAGTTCCGTATTTTTGTTACACGTAAACATGCATTTTGATACAGTCGTGATTTGTTAGAAAAACATCTTAAAACTCTCAATGGGAATAAGCGAAGAAATAAAACGACCGAAATGTCCCCAAGCATCATTTATATGCAAAGAATGTTTCGGTATATATTTGCATATCTTGTAACAGCTCCGCAGCAAAGAGAGACTAAATCTAATGATTTTCTTTAAAGTTTCCAAGATATCTGGTTCAAAGTCAGCAACCATTTTTAACCACTCATAAGTTGTGAAATACATTGAAATATGTATTATAAAAGTACTAGCAGTCTTTGGCGACCAGCCGGTTCGAAAGTATTATCGCTAACTACAATTTTCTATTAAATATTTTAAGTAACTGCTCTCTTAATAGATTCTCAAACAAAACATTTTTAATCTTCAAATTTTGATAGTCATACCAAACTTATACTGTTTAGATAGTTTCATTCAATTTACTATATATATTTTGCTTCTTTGTTGTCATTTCCGGTACAACTTTAATTTAAAGTGGAAATGATGAAATTGCAATTAATATAAGGTTATTTTTTAATAAAACCAAGCGTTTTATTTTATTTATCATCTTTATTGTTATTAATTAATTATTATTATTATTGAATGTGAGTATTGCAAACAGAATCGCTCGGTATTTAAGTCTTATGTGAACTACAAAACATTTTTCATAATTTATGTAATATCTCAAAGAATAATTCAACAAAAATTCCTCAGATTCAGCATAAAATTCAGTTTTTAGTTTTGCTTCCAAAATGATTGAAATGAAATAAATAATAATATTTTGTTCCGGCCTATAAATATATTTCAAAAATTATAAAGTCTAAATTAAATGCAGTAAGGTATCATATTCTGAGAAATATTCTGGACACACCAAATTTTAAATAAATGAATGAATGTTTCTATTTTCCACGATCAACTAAGGCTTATTTATAAAGTTTTGAATGTTAAAAATTTAGAAAAACTCAATATTTTCATAATCTTAGGTCAATTAATCTTGAAAACCTGCTCGCTTATTGGCGTATTTTCTATGAAAAGGTCGATGAAAAATCTAAAATTATCCTTTTTTTATTGAATAGTGATATTCAAATTTTCATAAATCAGTCAGTTTAAGTGAATGATTTAGTTGATTGGAAATTTACTCTTTTTATTTAAAATATTAGTGTTTCAAGAATATTTTGTTAATCGTGATTTCCACAGCAGAGACTTTATGTAAAATCAAAAATTCGTTATTTATTAGAGCATTTGTTGAATCAAATTACATAAAATATAATAATTTTCCATTAAAACCATTTTAGCAGATCTGTGTCTTACTAAAGGTTTATAAATTAGCTGTGTGGCCCTGATTTGAATGGATATCCTGTTCATATTAAACAAAACTTGCCTTAAAATAAAACTGATTTATTTGATTAATAATATAGAGAGTGTAGAAGATCATAAAATAATTTTTCTTGAATTTATTTTTTAGAAAAAATAATATTTCTTATTTGTTTCATTTCCTACAGACACGTGCCGAAAATTATATTTTTGCAGATTTCATTTCTAAAAAGATTTAATTTATTTTTAATTGGAGCTTTAATCAATGTGATGGCAACACTTTGAAAAACGCTAATTTTTTCCCATGAATGCGAAACGTGCTCGTGTAGCTTAAATTTTATTTTGTTTTGTACGAAAAAAATTGTTTTAAAATATAGTTAAAATATTTATTTAAAAATTCATTAAAAATAGAAATTTAATTTTAAGGTTAAGACATTGGTATCATTTAAAAGATAAATTTTCGATCTTTAACTTCATGTAAAAATCTTTTTCGTGCGGTAATATTTTTGGAAGTTATAGCAGAAACATGCCAAAATTTTGCTTAATTTTTAAATAAATAAAATTTTAATTAAAAATTCGAAAAAATAACCCCCAAGTGCACATTTCCGAACTCTAAGGTACACACGTGCCAAATGTGGTAGCTGTTGGTTGAATGGTCTGGCCTGTAGAGCGACAACACACACACACACACACACATACACGCACACACACACACGCACACACACACACGCACACACACGCACGCACACACACACACACACACACGCACACCACACACACACACACACACACACTGAGCTTTATTATAAGTATAGATAGATAAATATTTAATTGCATCGAATCTATTCTTTATTTAATTAAAACTTGCGTCATGCATTGGAATTTTTTTTTATAAATGTTAGTATCTAAATCGACTCATTTTGCAAAAACGGTGAAATAATCATCATTTGTAGAAAATCAAAATTAAATTTAATATCCTTATGTAAAAAATTCAATGTATAATTGCAAATTTAAAAGAATGCTTTATAGTAAAGGCGAAAAGGAAAATCGAATTTGTTTGATCAAACCAAAAATAACAATTAAGAAACCAAATTTATATATATGTATACATATAAATAAAAATAACATTCCTGAAGTTTTTGGTAGCACATCATTTATGGAATAATTTTAATTCTAAAAACGATATAGATATTTTTTTATAGACAAATGAAATCTAAAAAAAATGGCAAATTCATAACTGAAAAACAAAATCAAAATATTTTTTATATAAACTAAGACTGATCCAGCATTAAAGACCATTTTAAATGAAAAGTTAATACGCATCAAATACAAGGTCTTTATCTTATATTTTCTATATGTTATACACATAATTTGGATATATATATGTTTTAAAGTGCATAATAAAAGTTTCTAATCAATGTTTTTAATCCAAATGATTTTCTGTGTTTAAATATTGTCTTTGAAGTAGAATATAAATTTATCTTAAAAATATATTACAAAAACATCAAAAACAGTCTTTAATTAAAAAAAAGTACTCTGTTAATTTAACCAAAATATTGCAGTCTTCAAAATGTTTGTAAAATCATTTAACATTTCGAAAAATCTTATAAAGCTAAGCAGTTTTTGACAAATGGTTCAGCAGAATTTTAATCGAATTATTTCATCCAGCAGATCTAACTGATATTTATTTTATTATATTAAAATTAAGTGCGCTTCTTCTGTCGAGGATAATTATGATAATCCTTTTCAAAAAAGAACATTTCTTTTGAAAAAAGTATATGCACAGCTTTTGATTGTTTAAATGCAATTTTGACTAACACGAATCTTTGAGAGTGCAAATCTGCAAAATTCTAACTATTAGAAATGGATTATTGTGGTGAAAAATCAGGTATTTAGGATCGAATAAATTCTACTTTGAGCAGCAAAGAGAAAAAAAAAATAAAGATAATAAGAAAATCTAATTATTATGTATTTTAGAGCAATGGCATATTACAAAGCAGAGCAGTGTTGAAATAATAAAAATAGGAATGATTAAAAAAACTGCTTTGTACAAATAAATAGCTAGTTCACAAAAATACAATTTTTATAGCAAAATCAAGAGACATAAAAAATAGTAAAATCTCGAGTTAGTGATAAAAGTACTTTAAGTAAACTCGAATTTCAAATTCATTGACAACAAATTTTTAATTTTTCAGAAATGTTTAAAGATGAAATATTTGCTTATTTTTACTGAGTTCTACTCCTTGATCTTTAATATATCTCATAAATAAAAAATATAAATTTCATAAAAATTTTGCATTTTAACTTTTAACTCAAATTCACCACAAGATATGTTCTCGTATTATATTGAAATTTAATTAAATTTAATCGATTAACTACAATAAACTTTTAGAAGGATCAAAATACTTCATTACCATCGCGAAATACGAGTATAGCATTTTAGACTAAAATCAATAAACATGGATTTTTCAACTCTTTATACTTTTCAAAAAAAAAAAAAAATAGCCTAACGAAACTGGAATTTTTAAGAGGAAGCGATAATGAAATTACTTAATTAAAATGCTTTATTAATTATTAACATTTTTATTCGTGGATTGTAAAAAGAGATGTTTTCATTAAATATATCTCTCTATTATCTAAAGCAAAGCAGTTTATAATTAAAAAAAAGTCTTTTTCGATCATTAATATGAAACTCAACTTAGAATGAAATTATATCCATTAATTTAAATATTGATTGCACTAAGACTAAAAAAATAAGTATAACGCAGTAAATAATATGAAAAATGTGAAAAAATGTTGAGGAAGTTAGAATACGAAACCGATATATATGTTTTTCAGGTGAATATTCTTACTCAAGCATTTAATATCTCCTTTCTTTTTCAAAAGAAAATTCTTTAACTGCCACAATAGTTGGCCAATCTGTCAATGTCTTACCAAATTTTATGCTCATAAGGTATGTATGAGGGATATTTTCTCTCATTCTTATCTCTTTTATTTTGGTGAAATTGATGGGAACTTTTGAGGAGTGTACGTTTATTGTCGAAAGTCCGAGAGTAAATATTTTAAGTCTCTTCACCAAGAAATCCTTTCCGAAAAAATATTTATGGATTTAGACGTCTTCTGGTGGATAAACATACTTAGTTTCATACATTGTTCGCTGATACAAGAAAATTTCAGTTTTATCTGTGAATTAGATTATTTTCTTATAACTTTAGAGCCACAAAACGTTGAAATCTGGAATCATATCTCATTATCTCATTATTCTTATTTTGACGAATTAATTTGCGAATAAAGGTAGAAGCCCTAACTTATAAAAAAGTAGTAAAATATCAGCTAATTTTCTTTAACTATTTTCGTACAAGTTATGAAAATATATATACACCTCTCGCATCACCTCTAGAAGAGGAAGCGAGAGTTGCTGTCATTTGACACCTAGTTGTGGTGAAGTGAAGACGAATTATTACGACGTGTTGTTTAAAAAACGAAGAAAATGAACTATTACGACTTGCTGTTCAAAAGAAGAACTTTAATCTTAATAAGCATTAACAATCTTAATAATCTTCGTAAGCATTCCTTTTATCTTATAGGCGTAATCGCGTTATAAAGTAATAAAAATGTTATAAGTACAATATTTTATTTTATCTAGACATGCTTCATTTACTTCTTCATGTTTCCAAATACTCACCATCCGTATTTAGAATTCTCATTGGACCTTTTTTTACGGTACCATAAACAGAGATTGTATGATTTCAACCACATTATATGAATGCCTTATTCAGCAATTCTATAAATCTATAAATTTCTATTGTTGGCTGTTTCAAATAACTGTATTTGAAAATATGTTATAATTTAAAAATTACGATCAAGGCATTGGAATATTCTATTTTCTTGAGTACTTAAAAGGTGAGCCAGAATGTAGTCATTGTAGAATAATACATAAAAAAGGAACACGGAAGATTAGACTTACAAATGGGAAGCAGTTAGCAATTTATGAAGCCTAAACTTCTTCCGTTATTTACTAGCAGCCCATCGTTTTCATGGATAACAAAATAAGTAGCCTCCATTACGAGACAGTGGACGATTTCTTCCTCCATAGCGCAAACGTTTTGAGATTTAAACTGCTTTTCTCTGCAACAACTTCCCATAAAAATAAAGTCGCTGTTACGATTTGTTATTTGGAATACAAAGGGAAAAGGGAGAAATGTTTTCTCTTTTAGATATTTTGTGTCAAATTAATAAGAAGACCATAAAAATAAATATGTGCTAGTGTTTGGCCAATGCAGATAATATACCATATTAATATTAATAAAATAATTTAGTTTAAAATAACAAACTACTCTCATAATTTATTTTGATTACTTTTAGATAAGTAACAATGGTTGAAATCTTTCTTTTATATACTAATACGCAAGAAAAATTTAATAAAAAGATTACCTTACAAAAAAAAAAAACAGCAACTTTTAAATCCTAATGAGATATTCATTTAGGAATAAAAGTAAGTTTAGTATGATAAATGATTTAAAGTTATTCATGAATATTTTTCAGAACGAATCTTAAAATTTTGGACGATCGTAAGTGAAGAGTATGCCCTCTCAGCAAAAATTTCCACTCAAGAGTTTCACACCATTCCAATAGAAAGACATTACATCCTGAGGTGTCGTTAAACATGCATAGTCGTGGAAGATTGGAGATTTTGGCCCTTTTGGTTATGTAAGTCTATTACCAAGTCTGTCATTAGATCACCATTAGGCCATCATTCCAAAATTTCAAGAATTTCATGCAAAATGTATACTTTTTCTTTAGAGGCTTTCATTATTATTTCCAACCAATTGTTGAATTCCGAGTTATTATATCTGTTTTAATAATTATACTTTTATATATTTTAAAGGTAAAATCTTAACGTCTCATTTTAAAGTAACACTAGGTGTATTTTGCGATGGACCTCGTAATTTTTAACCGCAGTCAGATGATCAGTACGACACCTGATCTGGCACCCCCTCTCCACACCATTCCAGTGGGAGATATTTTTAGTGTTATCAACCAATACAAATGCAATTTTAAATGGTTGCGCATTTTATATCAATGAATTAACAATAGAGAAAGTTATATTTCGGCTAACAAGCCAATCATCGAAATTATAAAAATGTGTGTGTTAAGTTATAAAATGAGGAAAAAAAACTTAAAAAAAATAAATATGGAGAAGAACAACGCGATTCTTTATACGTAAAAATAATGCTTTTAATTTTCAGTGGTGTCCTTTCGTCCATAAAAAAATATAAAGCTTGACCAAAAATGGTTCCTCCGGGTAAGTGAAATTCAAATTTTGCTATGAATATTCTTTAGCAAGGATTAAGAAACAGCATTTTTTGAGGTTTTGCTTGACAGCCAGAAATTGCAAGGATTATTAAGATCTTAAATATTATTTCGTTTTGTGTAACACTTCAGTGATATTCATTCGCATTAGGCAAACATATCTAAAAAATGTTGAATTTTAAGCAATATATTTTCGATGTCTGGGTAAAAATAAAAATAAAGCAATTTTAGAGTTAAGATAATACTTTTATATTCCAAAAATATAAAATTGTATCTTACGTAACCATATTTAATATAGGAATTTTTGTTTTATTCCTATTTCATGAAGTTACTTTTCAACGAGGGCATGTATAATATCGACTTTTACACTTGTTCGTGTATGACATTATAAGTTATAAATGTTCTAGTTTCGAAGTATGGTCATAAAAGATTAAAACTATTTCAATGAAACTTTTTTCAATAAAATTTTTTCATGGAAACAAAATTGTAATTATAGACTGGTATGCATTTGAAAATGAATAGACAAAGTGAATTTTATGGTGAACGCATGGATAATGACAAATTAGTCAAAATGTTACTTATATTTCTATATATTAAACTTAAATAATCTAATAATTAGAATTAGATACTTATTGATTTTTTTAATTAACAAATGAAAATAATACATTATTAGACACACATACAATAGAAAAAAATACATTGTTAGACATTAGTAGTAATAAAGCTAACTGAGCGATATAAAAATGATACATTGTTAGGATATGAAAAACTAGTACAACTAGATATTCGAAGCCTTTTATTAAAAAGTACTATTTTAATTAAAATAGTTTTAAAAAACAAATTTTTTAGTGTACTAATAAGTCAATTAAAAATGAATTATCTTTGAATTTTTAGTCTTTAAATTATAATTCATTATTGTAGATATTATGGATTCTTAAAATCAAATCTTTATCAAATTCAGTATCAACCGTCGCCAATCTTATGGAAATTTATCCTAAATAAATTAATTGATTAATTGGTAATTAAATTTTGAAAATGATAAAAAACAAGAAGGAGTGATTCCTTCAAAACTATCTCGCATATTTTCTAATAAATGTACTCTTTTTTTAACCGTATGTCATTGGTGGAAATAATTATGAAAGTGCTAATCATAGCAAACAGAGTGTGATATTTGGCGAATATTTTTTGGTGACTAATCGCGAGGGCGTAGTTAATACAAAAGTACATAAGCAAAGAACCTCAAATGTATATTTTAGATTTCTTTTTACAGAACGATTAAAGTAAATTTTTGACATAGAACTATAACTGTAAGAACAAACTCACATACAGTTTTCATACATTTAAGTCATTGCACTTTTGAATTATCACATGTATATTCATGGTACCAATAGACAGGAAAAATAGAAATAGACTGATAGAAATTCCTTGACAGACGTGATTTTAAATTTGAAAGATATCTACACTTTTGACATTAAATTCGTGTACCAAATTGTATCCACCTAGCTCTCTTCGTTTTGTAGTTATCGCGTTAATTTACAATCAGACAGCCAGATGAATAGATTTTTTGGTAAGGGAATTTAGTTCAAGATCTGACAGACGTCTACAAATTTGTTATAAAAAACTATATGGCAAATAAGTTAACTCAAAGTAATTTTAAAGCTCAAAGTGTTTTTGAGTTATTACGTTGCCAGACAGACATAGTTGCAAAAATGTATTTTTTAGATTTAGGAAGATCTGAGTTGTCAAAATCTCGAGTTATTATTTTTTCGATGGTTACAATAGTTTCACTTTATATATATTATTCATTTTACACGATAAAATAAAAGGTGTGTTATTATTAAAAGACCGCAAATGTGCAAATTTCAAATTTCTATCACGCTAGGAAGAGATGCATAAGTTAATTGCAAAATTCAATTTTTACAAGCATGAAACAAATCAAATTAAATAAAAGTTTATAAAAAAATCTTATTTTCATTGACTATTGATTTCCATCAATTATAGAAAATCTGGTCACATTTTCACAAGTTTAGGTGTAGTATTATCATTAGATCACTAAAACGGAAAGTTTCGTTTCCGAATTTTTTCACATTCAACTTTTGAGAAGATGATTAAAAGGTATTGCCATTAACGACACCTAATAGGCAGAAATAGCAAATTATTATTCGATTTATGCATTCTTTTTTTATTGGCTATTTAGCAAATCGTCACATTCGAAGTTTCTATTTTCTTTCTCAGTACCAATCATACTATAGTTTATTACAGTCTTTCCTTCTGAGAGATAAGAAGAGAGGAACAACATCAGCAGTCCCCTGAGAAGCCACTGGAGAAGTAAGCGAGTTCTCGCTTCTTTGATGATATATAAAATAGCGATGTGATCATGTTGGTACTGTCCTAATGACGAATCACATTACTTGTTGGAAGGACTGGTGCATTAGTGGCTAATGACTATTTTTTGACTGACCTTAGAGATTGCATTATTATTTAAGTAGGCCAACTAGATGAAATGATGCTAGGTCAAGATGACTTTTTATGTCTATCCTCGGTCTCATTTAGACTGAGAGCTTATTTATTTTTTGATGAAATAGTAACGTTCTTTTGAACTATATTTAAACATGAAGCGAAGAAAAGAAAAAATATTTGTATAATGGACAATAAAGTTTAATGCTGATATTAATATTTACACATTAAATTGTTGTCTGATATCTCCGGAAGGTTTTGCAGTCAGTGTCTTTTAATTTGTTTTGTTTGAACTTGTGTAATAAACTATACTATCAAAATATTTGGGCATTTTTAAACTTGGATATTTGTTCAAATTTATCCAGAACTGTTGTACTTAACCTTCTTTCATGTACAGAACATAAATATACTTCCCATTATATTTTACAATAGAGACTCAGTCACGAGGGCATTAGAAATTACCCAGAAATCGACGAATATGTAAACGATTTATTAATCTTTTTTTTCAGAGGAAGTTGATAATTCTGAATAAATCATTTTCTTCTTCATCAGTTATATTTGAGGAAATATAAAGTTTTTCTTTTAAATAAATCCTAAATTTTTCCATATGTTTTGATGTTCATAAAAAGCTGAATTTTCAATTAAGTTATAAGGGCCTTATAGAATATGTGACAATGTAGCATCGAGGCATTGTATTAAAACTCAAAGAAAATAATTTGAATATTCTAGGAAATATCATTATTGTATTAAATAATTTTCATTTGCGGATATGTTCATTATAGGATTATTTCTTATATATTCTCATAGCATATATACAAGACCAGTTAAATATCATTAAAATGTAGAAAGACATTCGAATTCCTATTAGCTGAATAAATAACAATTACTCTGTAAGAGAAGTGTTATTTATTATATTATTACAATTGTTTGTATAAAAATTAGAAATGAATCTTAACAATGTTGTTTTTATAGTCTATAAATTTATAATTAAAGGCATTCAAATATATTAGGAGAACGGAGGTCGAGTAAAATTTACGATATTCCATTGATTCGACGAGATCCTATCAGCAAAATTTCACCAGAATTGTTGATCATTGTTTATAATTACACAGGAATATCGAGCATATTTCTGATCTTTATATAAATCAAGTATTTATTCATTGTTATATAATTTAAAAAATTAAATATCAGTTTGGTATATCAAGGGATTTGAGAAAATCTTCCTTATTTAGTTTTTCTTAAATATCAACTGAAATACAAAGCAGTTTAAAATTAATATCTCAAGGGAATTTGAATGTTATTCAACTGGAATTTTTATTTAAGTAACCCTATATATGTCGCTTTGAAATTTTTTATGAATAACTTTCCAATATTTTAATTAAATCCATTTTACATATGTGCAGTAAAAATATTGATCACTAATATTTATATTTGAATGTGTATTCAAAGTATCTTCTAAGCATTTTAAATGATGCTGCGGTAACATTTCACATTTCAATGTAAATTAAACATATTTTGGTTGAAAAATATGCAGGCTGTATGGAAAAAAGGAATGTTTTGAGTATTTAAAAATACTAATTTGAAAATGAATGCTTCTTTTACGAAAATGTTTATAATGTTAATGTTTTAAATGTTAATGTTTTGTGACTATCAAATAAAATCATCATTGAATAAAGCTACAAACCGTTATAAATTTTCTGCATAATGGGTTGAACTGAAATAATTTCCTTCTTCATCATTTTTTGGTTGATATATCGTATAAAAGATATCAGATGCTTCCTGATCGAAGCTTCATTGTAAATTGTGAAATGAATCACTTTCTTTTCATAGTCGTCGTTCAAAGGGCAGTGTACTTCTCTGGAAGAATTTGAAAAATTTTGAAAATCTGAAGGTACTCAGAAAACTTTTTTTACTATAGTAATAATATGTATATAAATTTTGCTTTAAGTGACAGAATTTTGGAGTTCTTTGAGAATATATCTATATTTCAAAAAAAAGCATTTTCTAGCTTCATTGTATAAGCTTTCTTGTAAAGGGAGTGATGCGGTTTTCTCTATTAATTTATGATTCAATATCTTATATAATGAAGGATTTTAACCAGAAAGAATAGGAAATTATATATTCGAGATAAATATATTATATTAGCTTTCTTAAACGTATTAGATAATTATATGAATTTTACATATTTAATGTATGCAATATCTTTAAGATGGGAATCAATAATTGCGAAATGAATTGGTAATTAATTCATGACAAAGAATAGTTTTATAAAAGACTCATTTTAAATTTAATATAAGAAAAAAATGTTTAATAGATTTTGATATTGTCTTTCTACCAACGTGACATTACTTTTTATAAATAGCAGGAAATGATTTTTTTCTTCAACATTAGCTTTCATACTATAATTACTTAAAAATGAAGAATTGAATGAACTTAATGAACTTAAAAATGAACTTAAAATGAAGAATGAACTTAAAAATGAAGAATTTTATTAACTTTCAGTTCTCTAGTCGCAGAGTTCTAAAAATATTAAAAGGTTTGTGATACAATAGGCATTAATAATTTTCTTATATACATATCAAACTTTTTATTTTGTCATGAAATTATTATCTTTTGCAAATTACTTCATACTCAATCCTAGCTTTTTATGAAGAATTTTAACTAAAAACACATAAATTTCTTTAACTAGGTTAATTTCTTTATGTAAACAGTTTATGAAAAATCAATACATATGAGATATCTCCGATTTATGTGGGGGAAAAATAAACACGACAACGATACTGCAATCTAAATTTAATATGGAAATATTTCCTTAAATTTTGTGAACTTTGCTTTTTGCAATTAAATTAGTCTTTAACCCTTTCTTTGGCATTATGGGGTTATTTTGCGTTGCAGATGATAATATTTTAAAGCTATCATAATAAATAATACATCAGTGAACTTGATGCAATTGACTGATATATCTGAATTTCAAATAATTATCAGTAAATTTAATCGCCAGAAAAAATTATTTAAATCATTTATTCCTTTTTACATCCTCGTGTATGGAGTATGAAAAGAATAAACTCGACAAAACATAAGTTGGACGGATGGAATTTGGTATGAGATCTTTAAATAAAAATATTAAACCTCTTATTTGAAATAGACTAAAGTTGAAATAGTCTCAAGGATGTTTACTTTTTGTCAATCATCAATTTATTTCGTCACTAGAAGAATAATATAAATTATTTTACTATTTATTTATAATATTTTTTAAATATTTTTATAATATTTTTTGACTTAAAAATATTACTAGATCGATTGATAAAAGTTGGCATAGATATTCTTGACCAAATTTGTCACTAAATCGAATTTTAGAAGGGATTCATCGGCAGTCTAATTGTCTCTAACCTCTTTTAAAAATGATTTTTATTTAATTTCTCGCAATTGCAAAGTTCAATTTAGTTTAATTACATCAATGTCCCGTTTCAAAGCAAAACTAGGGCTATTTTGGGACGTACCCCGTAAATTTGAACTACGATTAGATTACGTGACCCCTATACGTGCAAAGAGAATATAGTGCAGCCATGATAACATTTGGTTTCGAATTTTTAATGAAATTCTGTATTTTAGACTTCTCTCTTTTAATAATTATCGAGAATAATTATAAAAGCAAAAAATCACGAATAAGTCTGTTATAAAGTAATTATTTATTTGGACTAATAAAAATTATTGTACCCTCTCAATATATACCAATTGAAAATAAATTAGCTTTCACTCACATTTTTATAATTTAAAGGTAACAGATAAAAGCATGGACGGCAAATTGAAATTCCAGCATCAAAGATTTTTTAATCCACTGATGCACAGTTTGCGAATAAGCCTGCTTAATTTTAAACAGCTATTTTTATACCCACTTTAGGTGTAACAACTTTAATAATATTTAATACCTTCAGATTATCAAAGTTGAGAGTAATAATAAAATGGCAATTAAAGTAATTTTTGATAATTACTTTTCTCCGAAGCGAACGACATTACTATACGAACACGCTACCTGTTTTTCAGTTGTTTACGATGTAAGTACGATCTCTTTAACTATGATCTCATAAATTTAAAAACAAGTAATGGGTTGCTCTTTCGGTACTTTTCAAAATATCTTATTACATGATCAAACTATTCGCAGAATATGTTCTGCGAGTTTGAGATAATTAGCTGAACAAACACTGTGTATGTTGTTCAAATGCAAAAGTGTGAACTCCGTTGAAAGAGATGTATTTAATTGATAACAATAAAAAGAAGTTTTTGTCTTAAAATTTCTTTAAAGAAACAAAAAAAAAATTAATTCATGTTATAAACAAATATCTAAAGCTTTTAAGACAGCTTTATTATGCTGTGGTTGAAATTTGTCATATAATTTTAGTAGTCATCCTACATTTATTGTTTAATATAAGAAACAAATTTTCTCAAATATCAACAAGGACAATGAAACAATTTTTCCATTTATTTTTTTACTTTTGCATATTGTAGGGCATCTCATAAATGAAGCTTCTGGCTAAATGGGTGGTTCTCGCCACCCTGGTGAGTACAGGTATGGTGGAAATTTCGGCATACTTTTACCGATGACAGGACGAGCTTCCTACAGGAGGAGTTGTACGGTAGCCGGTGATGGCCCTTGTGATTCAACCTTAATTTTGCCAATGCTGCCGCGGCAATCCAGTCAGTCAGATTAAATCCATATGCCTTAGCTGCGGGTCGGGGAAGTCAATTTTTTGGTTTATCATTTCTTAAGAAAAGTGATCTGATCTGATATTTGCATTTAAAAATTTTATTTACAATATAAAGTTATAATGATACTTTTTGAACATATTTTGGTTTTAAAATAGTAAGATTATTTTTTTTTTAATAGCAGGTGTCAAAAAATATACTGAATTCGCAAAAAAAAAAAACTGCAAGTGTTAAGTATAAATGCAAATAAAATATTAAATATGGAAAGCTATTTTTAGCAATACTTTGTGAGAAACAAGCAGGTTTATAAAACATGACACATCAAAACCAAATTTTTAAATCTCGTAATGCTATCAATCTTACTCTAAGATCGAACGGAATTCCTTTTTTATATAAACAATACAATTTTATATATAACTTCTTTTTATCCAATTGACAAAACTACATTTTCCAACGCATTTCACCAATCATGGGAAATAATTTTTATCTCAAAAATCTTCTCCAATTTGAGTGAATGAAAAACTCCCCTCCCCACGACAAAAGACTTTAAAAAGAACGATAAATCATTCATGTTGATGCTATCGATCTTCCCCTTCTAGGTATGTGCTATCAATTTCATAGCCCTGGCATACCTCATCGTTGAGAAATGGGATCTTTTAGTTTTCTATTTCTAGTAGAAAATGCAGCTGTATCTGCCTATTCATCTTCAGTGGGACCACTCTTTGCTGGATCTGTGATGGAAAATTCTCTCCACCAATATCAATCTTTTTTTTTTCGTTGATAAGAAAATAAAAATGAATGGACTTGGAGAAAGTGGTTGGACAAAGTAAACTAGAAGGACAGGGATACTTGGAAGCTGTTTTTAGAGGAAAGAAAATGATAGGAGTTGTCGCTTAAACTGACTGTGGGGATACACAGCTGTAACGGATTGCCGCTATTGCTTTTTCCTTCGAACTACCTCCAGCGCTGTTATCGCGTAGGATTAAAAAGAGGTATATACATATATAAAATATGAATTCCTTACAGTCACGTTATTTGAGTATTTTATGAAAAAATGGGAATTTTTTTTATTGATGAATACAAGTCCATGTGAATTTTTATTATTAGCACATACATTAAACTTACTGTCTTTATTTAATAATCATTTTTCATTATATAATTATCGTTTAACAATTATATGTATAATAATATAAAGTTTTCCGATTTGTAAATGTTGTGAAGTTTTCTTATTAGTGAATATTAAATGACATTTACTTTGAATTAATCTTTATTTTCTTGTATAAGAAATATAGAGTTATAGAAAATAATATAATTGTAAAAAAATGCCATCTCAAGATTTTTATGAATCACCTAATTTCAGAAAGCTTTGAAAAAATTATTTTTGCCTGTAAATATAACTGCTCCCTCCCCACAATCTGACAAAAAATGCATGCTATTTTAACATCTTTACATTTATACCAAACTGCACTTGCAATTCGTCGAAGAGCAGTCTGTATGCTCTTCTGTGTGCATTGACACTGACTGATGGGTCTTTTACTTCAATAAGAAAGAAACATAAATTTGATATATAACATTGTTATTAGAATTTTAGTTTTACATTTTATTTTTGACTAATTCCCCAACTGATGGATTGTTGATTTCTTGTTCTATCTATGATATTTTTAAAACATAGTAAACAAGATAAATGTAATTCGATATTTGGTATTGACATCATAATTATAAATCTGCGTTAAATATTTAAAAAAAATCGATCCAAGGGAGGAGGGCGAAGAAATTAATAAGAGTCTATTCACTATTCTGTAAACCTAAATATGAGTACCTTGTTCTGATATGAGAAATAATAATAATAATAATGATAATAATAATACGAGAAAATCGTAAACAAAACATTTCCCTCATTATTTTTCAGTAAATTTAGATAATACTTAACATTTGAAATAAAAAATATCTGAAAATTAATACTTTTGATTGAGTTTACTTTTCGTATGTTTTTTTATATATTAGTTCTCTGAAAGGGAAATAAAAATGCCGTGATTAATGAAGCATTGAAATTTATATTTCTTGCGTAATTTATTAATTTTTTACATTTCATTTCTACAAGGTATTTGTCTTTCATATTTTTGAGAAAGAAAAATAACCAGAAATTATCATGATATAGAGCCAAATTTTAATGTAAAATTCCTTTCAGTTTTTGAAGGGTAACACATTGTGCTTTACTTGAAACCTGAAGGAATTGAAGTTATTTTAGATACTTAGAATGTTTTTTTGTCGCAAAATAATCGAATTTCAATAGAAGATTAATCCTTTACTAAAAATATTCAAAGCATTTTTCAAAGACTATATTTAGATCATATGATATTGATTAAAGTTTTAAAACAACGTTTTTCACCAATTTTAGAAAATGTGGATTACTAAATTGACTGAGTAGAAAATATAGATTAAGACTTAATGGAATCATTAGGTAAAAAAGAAATTTTGCTCGAAAAGTGTGCTGCAGGATGAATACAAGATAATGAAATTATATTCGAAAATGAACTTTATAAAGAAGTAAATGTAAATACTTTTACTATGACACCAGAGATTAAGCATTATTTTTTAAAATGCTTCATGAATCCAAATATACTTTTTTTTTCTATAAAATAGGTTTATGCTTTTATATTACACACATATATGAAAAGGAATAAAAATAAATACTTACATAAATTAAAAATGTTGATTAACAACAAAGCATTTTCGTATTAATTGCATTTTATATTATCATTTAGTTTCCAGTTTATATTTGCTATTATGAAAAAGAAAGGAGTTAATCGTGATAATATTTTAATATTTAAAATACTATTTTGCATTTATTTCAATATTTAAAATTCTCTTAGAATTATAGAATTTATTTTAAAATTGTCAACTTATTCGAGTATTTCATATATTACATTCGTGCAAAAACAAACTAAAAATAATATTTTATATATATTTAATATATATAATTTAATAATTTATATATATAATTTAATTTTTTATATATTTAATAATATTTCATATTGTACATATTTAATAACCAGTTATAAATAATATTAAAATCCTTTTTCGATTCAGTCATATTAATAGAAAAACATTCACTGGTTAAAGGAAAAAAAATTATAATTATGAAGGAAGTTAAATTTAGAGAAATTTCAGAATATATTAGAGAATTTATTATTAGAGAATTTCAGATATATATTAGAGAATTTCAGATATATATCAGAAACATCAAAAGAAAACATATTAGATGACAAAAACTAATAAGCCTAATAATTTCTAAACCGAAAAATAATAAATTTGCTTACAGTAACATTTAAATAAAAATTTAGTTACCAAAAACACTTAAATAAAATTGACTCTTAGAAGATCTTGAAAAGAAATATCAGAAATTAACTATTATATATGATAAGATAATACAAATTACGTCGAAATAAACTGACCGAAAAAAAATCCCTACACAAAGAAAGGCGTGGTATATATCTGAAAGATGACATCGATTCAAATTTCACGCTTCGCGTATAAGTGTGCCGCTAGTAGAGCCATTCAGAAATTGCAAATCAGGTTTGCTTTAAATGCGAGCTGTAAAGTTCTTGAGTGTTATTTATAGTTAAAATTTGACTTACTATAAATAACTTTATAGTTAGTCAAATTTATATGTTTATAGTTACAGTTATTTGTATGTTATTATAAATTTGTAACTTAATGTTAGTCAATGTATATTTATAATTAGTCAACTTTATAATTTGACTAACTATAAAGTTGATGTTAGCCAAGAAAGTCTTTAAGAAGACAAAGAAGCCATTATCAACAGCTCACCCAGTTTGAACAGGTCATGTAATAGGGCTAACAGAAGGTGGATTTTCTTTCCGCGGTATTGCAGAAAGACTCAGTCGAAATGTATCCACTGTGCAGGTTCTGCCTTGTTGCCAGTGATGGCCGTGTGTGGTCAGAAGGTGGTCAGGGGAACGCCTGAAACCAAACTGTCTGAGCCTAGATACACTGGACCTACATCGGGAGTATGGTTTGGGGAGAAATTTATTATGATATTAGGCGCACTCTCGTGGTTATCCCAAACACACTGACTGCAAATTTGTACGTCAATCTGGTAATTCAACCTGTAATGCTACTGTTCGTGAATATCATTCAAGGGGGAGTTTTTCAATAGGATAACGCTTGCTCTCATACTGCTGTTGTAACACAACGTTATTTACAGATTGTCGACGTATTACCTTGGCCTGCAAGATCACCAAATCTGTCTCAAATTGAGCATGTATGGGATATCATTGAACGACATCTCCAGCACCATTCGCAGCCGGCACTGACAATTCCAGTATCGGCAGAACAAGTACAGCAAGCATGGAATTCCATATCACAAAGTGATATTTTGCAGCTGTATGACATACTGCATGCACGTCTGCAGGCTTGCATTCAAAATACTGGAAGTTACAACGGCTATTAATGTAACAGCATTTCACATTTGAAATGCATTTTCTTGAGTTTAAATTAACTTGTGATCTTGAAAATTTAATCAATTGAGCATGTTAACTAGACAAATGCATTATCCAAATTTCATTACTCTAGAATAATTTTTTCTCGGTGTTGGGATTTTTTTTCCATCAGTGTATTTAAGCAAAAATGATTACTAGAGGATATTTATGTAATCATATTTTTTAAGACCTTAACACAGTGTAACAAAGCTTACTGAATTTTTAGTAATTTATAAACCTGATTAAAATTACTTCATTATTATTATATCTTTTAATTATAAATTAATAAAATTTTCAACGAATTTTAAAAGCCTTTGATTATATTTGACTTCTGTGATAGTAAATTTGAAGAATTTAGTGGATCAAAGTTTTTTAAATATCATTAAATGTAATGATTGATAAAATTAAGTTGTTTTGAGGAAAATCTATTGTAGGAACTATTTAACAATAAAAAAAGAAACTCTTTTAAAAAGTCGTTTCTTTCAGAATCTTAAAAAAAAGTCAAACTAAGTTAATTTTAATAAGAAATATAATGATCATAGCATATTTCTCTACTAAATACTGCAGCTTGCTAGCTAGAAGAAATTAATTTTTATTTAGATTAATATATAAATTTATATTTAAAATTTTAAAATACTTAATTAATCACACACCATTAAAATACTGCATAGTCATCGATTAATTAAATAACTATACGGAGTTGTATAACTCTGATATAATCAGGAAGTAAAAAAAAAATTGATTGAAAAATTCAATATTTGCAATCATGAAATATTTGGGGATATGTAAAAGAGTTTAATAACCATTTGTATTTCACCTTTGAAAAAGACATTAACGAAAGAAAAAAAATATGGCAAAGTCATGCCCTATAATTTAAGAATTTAGTCTCTGATATGTTTACTCATTTGAAATTTTAAGAATTACAATATAAACCACTTATTATACTGATTAGTTTCAGAATTGTTTAAAATATATGCTTTTGTTGAAAATGCGATTATTTCCTAGAATTATTTAATTGCCAATTAAACTAAATATTGTCTTAATGACTTTTAAATTAATGACTAATCTGTATACTTGAAATGCTTTTCCCAGAGGAAAAATTGTTTGGGAAAGATACTTGGAATGGAAGACAAAGCTACGTATTGTTTATGCATTAATCCCTAGATATCAAACCCAAAGATAATCAACCGAATTCATTAATTACAATGTCAGTGGAAAAGTTTTCTATTTCCCTTAAATCTGTATAAAATATGCTTTTAAACTTCTTAGCAAGATAATACGAGTCTTACAACAAAGTAGTATTTGATATTTTAAATGTTGTACCTGATAAAAAGTTTATTTAAGAAAAGCTATTACATGAATTTTGTCTTTTATATTTCTAAAATATTTAATGGAAAGGTCTTTTTTTATTTTTAACCGTTGGAAAGACAATAGTAATGAGAGCAGCTTCTCCTTTTGGGTCTTGTGAGCAAAACGAAACTGAGATTTGTATATTTCTAAGAATTTTTTAACTTTTGATAAGCAATACAAACAAGACTTGTAAATAATGTTGGGAAGAAAATTTTAACCACTGATAAATAATAATAAAAAAAAATATGAGGAAAAAAATCTTGAATGGATAATTAAAAATTAATTTTATGGAAAATTTAAGGATTTCGGGAAAAACGTTTAAGCTGACTAATCTGTCATTAGAATGAAGATAAAAAATTTCTGTTATTCTTGTTTTTACTTAACTTTATTCATAAATATTTCATATTCAAAATACAAAAGATATAAATAAAGTTACATTGAAAATAACAATTGCAGAATTCCTATTATTTAAGAGTATTTTGTGAGTATCTCAATCTATTTTTATTATTAGTTTTACTATTCTTTTTTATATATTAACATCGAAAGATAAAATGTATTTTTTTCTGAAGAAACAACTATAAATTTAAGTCGGAAATGCGATTTATGAGATTATTCAATCAACATATCTGAGATAAATTTTATTTGGTTCAATTTATCGATATATTTTTTGAAGTTTCCCAGACATTTTATTCTTATAAGGGTAAATTGATTTATATGGGAATTCAAATTATTTAGAAATCTTTAAAGAACTGAAGTAAAAATTAAAAGAAAGAGATCAAAGAAACAAAAAACTTACGTTTGCAAGAACATCGTTTATTCTCACATCTTTTGAAATTTTTAAAAATTACTTTCAAAACATTAAACTTTTGTTTGTTGAAAATTATGGCAAATATTATGTAAAACCATTGAAATGTAGTATGTTAAAAAAGCAGGCAAATATAAAGCGAAGCTATGTAGAAAAATATAAATTCCGTTTTAGCTAAATAATAAATGTTATTAAACATTAATAAAACAGCATACGATATTTCAGCATTGAAATATTTCTATTTATTATTTTTTCTCTATTGAATAAAATAGCTACAGCGAATATCTATATTTGTTTATATTTGAGAGAAAAAAGAAATTATGCTTAGCATGCAAAAAGTCCCCAGTTCTTATGAAAGGACAGAGTTTAAGGAACGACGAAATCTTCAACATTTCCCGCCATGGCGTTGAGCAATGTCAATGCCACAATTCAAAAGATGCAACATTACAGGGAAATGGTTGAATTTCTCCCTGAAAGATATCAGAGGTGATGCATCTATACATTTTTGGGGACTGTTTCAACGAAGAAGGGTGTTGGTGAAGTGCATTCCCTAAGTATACTTTGTAGATAACAAGCCTGATAAATCCATGATTTATTCTTCGATGTTAGAACACAAAGTAATGTCACTGGAAAGAGATGTTGGTAAGTTGTTTCCCCCTTTCTTTGGTTGGATTATTTTCTTTTTTTAAGAGGTTCGATAAAAGGAACATTCTCAAATTTTCTCACTAAATCCTTTTCTGAAGATTAAAACCTAAATTCTATAATGGAGTTGCATGTCGGTAAAGTCTTCGAGTCTATTTTGGAGAGTCAAAATTTGAATAGATTTTAAACTATCCAAATAAATTTTGTACTATACTTGCAAAATTGATTTTAAACAATGCTCTGACACTTAAACTTTTGTATTAGTTTTATTATTTTTTGAGTTAAATTACAAATTTCATTGCTTTTTTAATACTAGAAACATAGTTGAAATAATTTTCAAGAAATAGCACTTACACGAAAAGTTACTTCGATAGTGAAGTACTTAAATATGTATAAATCAGAATAGAAACTATCATCATTTTGCTCAAATAATATTGTTTATTACCATTAGTATTTGGTTATAGAATACTCGAGCACTAAATTGAAATCCTTTGTTCTGGGAAATTAACTTAAGTGATTTTGTTTATTACTATTATTATTTGAGTGGTAGAACACTCAAGCATCAAATCGCTGTTTTTAAAAATCTTTTTATTCAAGGAAATTACTTTTTATTATCAGAATTTTATATGTATTCAGGGAAAATCGATTGGCAGCTCTTGTGACAACCGTTTAATTTAATTAGCTCAGTACTTGCAAAATTGATTTCAAACAATGTTCTGACACTCAAACTTTTATATTAGTTTTATTATTTTTTTAAGTTAAACTAGAAATGCTTTGTTTTTTTTAATAATAGAAACAGATTTGAATTAATGTTTAAGAAATGGCATTTGCACGAAAAGGCTCTTGGATAGGGAAGAGTTATTGTTTTTATAGACATAACATGTGTATACATGTTTTTGTTGATTGAACATGTAGAAAGCAGAATAGAAGCTAACTTCATTTTTCTGGAGATGTATCATTTGTTATTCTTATTATTTGGTTGCAGAACAATCGACCATTAAATTGAAATCTTTGTTAATCTTTTTAATCATGGAAATTAATCTTTTCAGAGTTTTATACGTATTCAGGGAAAATCAATCGGCAGCGCTCGTGGCAAGCGTTTAATTTAATTAGTTCAGTAATTAGCTAAATAAAATGTAAAAAGCATGACCTTAAGACATAAGTTTCCTTTCTATGTTTTTAATGAATTACTAATGTTCATTGAAAAATTCATGCCATCGAAAAGAGCAATTACCTCACGTGCCGAACAAAAACAAAGCTTTATTTATTACAAGATTTGGTAATATTTTAACAGTTGAAGGCACACGTGTTTTCACTTTCCAAAGGTAAGAAAATAGCCTCGGTATTGTTTTAAGCTTCTTTTTTGTGAATAAAATATGAATTCAACAGTGCTATGACATCAAAGGAATGAAAGCAAACGAATTCAATTTGAAAATGAATGAATGAATTGAAGAAAGTTTACAAGATATTCACAAAGAAGGAGAAATAAATCGTTTTTTTTCCATCTTCTTTTTTTTAATGAAAATCGATTGAAGATATCCCATCACAAATTCTTTATTATATCTAAAAAGTACTTTTATGATTCTATATATCTTGACACTTTTATTCACTCTTTTTTATACTTTCCAAATTTTATTTGTTGGGGTACTTTTACTGCTGAATTTATTTCCTAAACATCTACAAAATTAAAGAAAGCGCCAACAGATTTTGTTTTCTTCAAACTCAATTTAAAATATCAAAAGAAAATGAATTTAATTCAATTATAATTGTGTACATTAATAGTAACTGTGGTTGGACGTACAATAATCTTATTGTAACGTGCAAAGGACTCAAGAATTGCTTAGAAAATCTGGCGGATTACTAAACAATCATTCTTGGTTTTGTTGAACATTAACCACATAACTGTTTTATTGTCTTTACTATTTAATAAGATGGCACCTTCTATTTTGGGAATAGTTTTTTATTTCGATTCAAATGGAAATCCATTGAATACTTGACTTATCTATGCATTCGAAGTAATTTTAATATTGAATTATAATCGTCATGAATGTTTATTTTTTGCTTATAACTATCAAAATTTGATAAATCGATGCATGTATGGCACTCGGGCAAAACAGTTAAGAGGTTAGAAACAAGAGGCAGAATTTCCTAGTTTGAAATATTCCTAGTGGATAACTTAAATTATCTTAATCCACTGGATAAGATATTACAACTTAGTAATACAACAACAGGAAAAGCAATTTAAATTCCCTGAAATTCTTTCGAACGCGATTGAATAGTCAAACACAATTTCCAAGAAATACAGGGAAAGTTACTGAGTGCATTGTTAAGCTAAATTAAATAGTGCTACATATCATATATTTATAAACCATTGATCTATTTCAAGAGAAATTAGATTGAACACGTAATGAATGTAATTAAACTCTGTATTTAGATTAAAAATGGTTTATATTAAAGCAACTTTTCATATTTTAGAGATTAATAGAAACACTATTACTCTGCTGCGTAATTCGCTACTGCGTAGCATCAGTTTAAGTTATTAAATCAGCGGAATAAAATAAAAATCACCATACAAATCATAAAAATCATCTCCCAAAAACTTTTTCCCATACTCTTTAATAAATTGTCATGCTAAAAAAGGCCGTACATGGCATTGGCTATTTAATTATTGACTATTAATATTTCGCATAACAGTAACAGAATGTTAACTTTTGGTGGGAATTTAGCATTTGGCGACTAAACTTGAGTTAGTATTTTAGACACGTTTATATCAACCGATTGAAACAAAAATTTAACACAAAATTGTAATTGTAATCACAAAATACCATAACAAATTTGTTATATTTACCTTTTTGCGTTTTTAAATTATCGAATTTACATGCTTCTGAAAGGACAGACCAACAACAATCAACCTGTAGTTGGGTAGTGTTGAAAGTTTGACTGGTGTCCACTTTATAGATGACAAATCTGTGTATCGAATTTTATCTGCTTAGCCGTTTTAGTTTTGTAATTATCGTGCTAACTTTTAATTGAAAAACCGGACAGGCGGTCGTCCTCTGAACAAATTTTATTCAAAATTTGAGAGAAATCTTCAATTTGTTGCAAAGAACGTATACCAAATTTCATCCATTTAGCTTAAAACGTTTTTGAGTTATCATTGTCGCAGACAGAGAGACGGACATTTTCCAAAAAATATTTTTTTCAAACTAAAAATACAGGGGTATAAAACACAGAGATTGTCAAAATCTCGAATCCTAATTTTTTGAGGATTACTATACTTTCTCAAATATTACGTATACGAGAAAGTAAAAACTAGTGGATTTTTATAATACTAACACACTGATATCAAAGTATGTTGGTATTTTGGTAGAAATATCTCCGTCTCAGAATCTCAAAAGGAAAGTTGCAAAAAATCTTTCTTTTTTCGAGAGCAGAAGGTTTGATTGGCGTAGAAATCTTCAGCTATAATTTCATGCCATACTGCTGTAGAATGCCAAATTCGAAAAAGCTAGAAAGGTTAGATTTTGTGAGAATGGATGAATTTCTCTTTCAAAGATATCAGTGAATGTATATAGACATTTTGGAGTGTGACTTGGACAAAAGAAAGTTATCTAGGGGAAAAGCATTCTCTAAGTGTTTCTTGGAGACAAAAGGTCGATAGAAGCATGATTTATTCCATAACCTTAAAACACCCTGTTATGCTTTGGGGTTGACGTATTTCTAGGCTGTTTTCCTCTCTTAGGAAGATCGGATTTTTCATTCTAAAAAGAGTTTAATCTGGCAATCAGATTCCTTAGCTTGATAATTATGTATTATATAAGAATAATCAATTTTGTTTTTAATATCAATAAAGTTGATGCATTCCTGTAAAATTCTTTTGTAGAATGTCAGTCATGTATCTGTCTATTTTATTTCTATAACGAAATATGTCGTTTCCATCTGGAAAAATCACTGGGAATTATGTTTATGAATCGGTATAATTTTAAACACCCTGACTTCAAAATTATTAATATCGTTAGGCTAGAAATGTTGCTAAATAAGTTAAAATTCTTTAAGAATTTTTTTGTAACACATTCAGGAAGACTCAAAAAGTAATCTTGGTGATACAGAAATATTTCTGTAAATAATAAATGATCAAACTCCAAATTGATTTATTTAAAAACAAAAGTATCTGTTGATTTTTAAAAGAAAAATTTGCCTCTTATGTTTTTATAGCACATAATAGAGAGTAATGTCTGTCCAGTATTCAAAATGTATCTGACATAATAATATTAATATAATTTTATTATTTTAAAAATGAAAGGGGTAATTTGTGAATATTTTCAGAAGAGCATTCTTTGATTCCTATTAAATAAGCTATTCAATTCAAATTAATGCTACAAAAGCACATTTTGCATATTTTTAATTTCGCAATAAAATATAATCATCTAACATTTGAAAGCCTTAAAGTATTCTTACAAGTGACGAATAGTTAAGAAAAGAATAGCATTTTTGATTATTTTCTGAAGAACAAAATAATAGAAATTGAACTAGTTTTAAAGTCTTTTCTGTACATCAATAATATCTTTATTATAGCTGAAATTGATTTGAGGTGGAGCGATTAGCTGCTAAACACCAATGTAAAATATGCGCAAAAGATTAAATGTCAGAAACTTGCACTATCCAATAATCGTTTTCTCCTAAAAAATTCTATATATTTAAGTTCAGTAAATCCTTGCTCGTCAATCAAATTGTGGAATTCGCTCTACTACTATCATTATAGTTAAAATGATTTATTATCTTCCCACCTTGGGATATCACAAAAATAAGAAATAACTTCAGGCATGACGGTTGCTTTCGGCTTTTTTCGTGGGTGTAGGGACATCCTTCTAATAGAGAGTGCACTGTGGCCCGTAAGGGCTATCAAATTCAATATCAGTCCTTTCGTGCTGCCACGACGATGTATATTCAGTTCCCTCCGGAAACAGGAGATAGCCTTGCTTTGATAGGGTAGAGCGAGTAATACTGTGGGTCAAGCCGAGCCGGGCCGGGCCGGAAATAAAATTCTCTTTTAGTATATTTGTTATTTTTTAATATTTCTAGAAAATCATAAAAAATTGAAAAATAATTATATTGAAAAGCAATTTTGGGAGTTAATTATTTCAAAGAGCATGTTTTTTGGTATGTAAAAATGTTTAGACAGAAAACTACTGGTTGGCAACACGATAAAAAGCGATTATGTTAGAATCTGAAAATAGATTTTTATTTATAGGCTTACACTTTTTTAGTAATTGAATTATATGGGTTTTCATTCAGAATATCATAGGGTTAAATTCATCGGACAAATCTTTGCTTGAGAAGCTTTCACATTTTAATCATAAATTAAAATTGATTATTTTACAAAAATTTCTGTAGTGGAATAATATTCTATAGAAAGGTTTGAAGAATAGTATTCTAGAGAAACATTTGTGTTCTGATAGATTGCTCTAGGGTGAATCTTGTCGTCCACTTTGTGTGCTATTTTAATATCCGAAATGAATGTAATGGTTTTTAACGCAATAAAAGAAAGCATCAGCCAGAATGAAATATTCGAATTTTTTAAAGGTGTGTGATATTTTTTTTTTTTTTTTTTTTTTTGCAATCTTGAGTCTGTATCTATAGATTTTGCAGTAATATCATACAATCTGCAGTAATATCATAGACTTTATATCAAAGGAAAGAAAGAAAGGGTAACTTTTGAAAACGAACATAATCCGAAATTGCAATCGAAATGGAATGATTGCTTAATATCTTATGGACAAATGATCATTCGTTTTGTGGGCTTGAAAATGTCATCGCTTAACATTGTTGGATCTGAGAGACGTTTCGTTCCGTGATCGTTTCAATCTTAAAGGTAATAGTGTGATGCGGATTCTTTTATTTTACGCTTTATTTCCCAATGGTATTTCTACTACATAAATAATTAATTTTCAAAGTTACTACAAAAAAATATTTAACGTTTCTGCGGTGGCATTTGGTCTCATCTTTGAGTACAAAAGAACATTCTACAATAATATTTATGTAGAATAAGACAAGAAGTCATTAGATTAATAACTTGTAATCAAAGTTATCCAAATATAATTTTCGATTGAAATTTCTGAACATTTCTTGAAAAATTAAAGATAAGTTTGAATACTTAAACAAATGATTATTAAAAATTAAATGAAAATTTTCTAAAAGTATTTTTTAGTTCATTATATAAGATAAAATAATCCAAAATAAAAAAATAAGTCCAAAATAAAAAAAAATGATATGTATATGCATCCAAAAGTTCTAGTTATGAACTTGGTAAAAGTTAATCTAGTTAAGCTTTGAATTTCATTCTTTTCGTTCTATAAGCGATCATATCGAAAATACGTGTGAAAAATTGCGGATTTTCATAGAGGCTGTTATTAAAATGGTTTAAATACGTCCAAATGATTATGCTCAAAGTTTCATAACTTGGTCAGCTTTAGTAATAAAAACCATGGCAAAAACTGTATTTTTTTAAAAATTAAAAATTGTAGTATTTTAAGAATATTTTTCTAAGTATGACTAAAAGGAGTGTGACCCTGCTTAAGAATTTATATTTCGTAATTTTTTCAGAAATGCTAATTTGACTGAAAGTTTGTAAATTTTATGCCATTTATGATATAAACCGTTAGAGAGAGACCTTCCTGTTTGAATAATAATATTATTGATAGTAGTTTATAAATTTACAACTGCGTTCTATTAAAATGTTCATCCAAAATTTACAACTGGTCTACCGCTAATGGTTTGAATATTTTGTAACGATTAGAGTGCGCATTCTATATAATAAGGCAATAAGGGCATAGACATTATTTAATTAATTATTTACTTAACTTTTGATTTAATATTATTTTAAACATTTGAATGCATAACAAAAATCGAAACTAAAGAATCTCCGATAAAAAAATACGATGCTATTTAAAACTGAACTTAAAATTAAAATGCGCTGAGAGCTTCATTTACTACATAGTGTAACACAATTACTTATGTAAAAATTATGATAATGTTAAACTGTTAAATTTATGAGATTTATTCTCAGTAAAAGGAAAAAAGAACGAAACAATTATTTTGTTGTTTCTCTATTTCACTGCTTTCTTAAACAACTGCAAAATTATTTTTTTCAAAAATTATCGGATAATTTCTTGTACTGTATTTTAATTGTTTTGAGCTTTACAGTTATTTATTGAAGTTAAATTTATCAAATTCTCAAGGGAGGTAATGAACCTTTTCGTAGCATATTTTTATTATTTATTTCACTTTGGTATTCCCAAGGATGGATGATAGAAAAGGAAAGAACTTTTGTTTTCAGTTTCCGTCGACTTTCAAAGTGCACCCAAAGGATCAGAACAAAAGGAAGTTGGAGAAAAATTCTTTTTGATTCTTACGAAATAAGGACATTGGAGTTCTTGAAAAGGCAGAATTTGATCTCATGAATTTCACATTCTTACAGATGTTATTGCTGCTTAATTTGATGATATCGGAAAGATTGTCAGAATTGATTAAAATGCTCTCGTCAAAAATATTAAATCAGTTAAATATTCGATTTTGAATATGTGATGGATATTGGAGTATGAATTTTGTTTATATGATTGAATTATGGATGATATTTGTAAAATGTCATAATGAATGTCATCCATTAATGTCATAATAAATTTGTGTGGTAGAATATTTGTTGTATTGGCAATCGATAAATGGAAACGTTATATTGTAATCTTATTTATTCTTTGCATTAGTGATAATCCATTGTCCCTAAATCTGAATTTTCATACGATTAGAAAATATATCACGTAAAAAAACCGCATCAAAAAACAAAAAATTCGAAAAAAAAGAAAGATTTTAGGGAAAGTTATTAGGGATTCCGTTAACATTGTATTATTATGCTTCCCATGAAATGGATTTGACGGTTAAAAAATATTGTTGTGATTGTAAACAATAACATTTTTTGTTTAGAATCACAACGGTATTTTTTACCTTGCTTGTCGTTATTTGAAAAAGATTGCTATTTTCAATTTCTAGAAAATGCCATAAATGATTTATGAAACGAAAAGGAATAGAAAAATAAAAGCAGAATCTTTATTTCGAAATAAAAATATTAAAATTTAATCAAAACTATTGCTTTTCTTGAAATATGCAACGAATATTTAAAAAATGAAAGATGACTAAAATTTTGTGATTTAAATCTTTTTTTAAGATATTAAGTAATTATATCTTAATGTAAACATATCAATTGTTTTAAATTTAAAAGATTGGTTCAATTAGTTCCCATCTCAATTTGGAACCAATCCTTAAATAATAATTGAATTTTTGGGAATAATATATACGATCCATTAAATGTGATAAAATAAATAATTAAAAAAACTTCAAGAAAAATTAAAAGTAAAATCACCTTTTAACAAATCATTATTAAACGGCATTTACAATAGAAACTATTTCGCAGAAAATCCTTCAAAATCATACTTAAAATTTAGATATGAAAATGTTTTTACATGAATTTGTGTTATATTTTGATTTAAATAATCGCATTATGATTTTCATCAAAATAGAATAAAATTGATTCGGTTTCATTTATTTGTCGAATTTAGCCTAATATTCTAAAAATACGTCAAATTTAGTCTAATGACAAGCTATATACCAATTTTCATATATCTAACTTATTCCTAAGATAAATATGCATTTTTCGGATGAATAGTATGTTCCAAAATTTAACGTACATATATTATTATGGTGTAAAGATCATATACTTTTATCGATTCCATTTTTTTGAGTTTCAAAATTATTTCATTCAAAAACTGACGCAGATATAGTTATAACAGTTATTTTTCTCAGATTCGATCGTATGAAATAAAATATATATATAAATATTTAAAATTTGAATTTTTTTTTATTGTCTATTGTACTTTGCATATGAGAGAAAATAGAAAACCCTTTAAATAGGTATTATTTTACTCTTTATTAAATATTATTTTTGAACTACTGAAAGCGAATATAAACAATCTGAAACTTAAAAAGAAAGTCGTACAATAACATTGAAACTTTTTACTAACATATTCTCTAACTTGGATTTTAAAGTGAAAGTATTATTTGTGAGATATATTAACATTTTACCATTTTTAATTGCATGTTTTCTTAACTAATTTTGAGGCAAGGGTTTAGACCATATTGTTCTGGTTATAGTTACAGAATAATGGAAATTTAATCGTTTTAAATTTTTCTGGAAGATTCTGAAGCTGTTTTTCAAATTTAAAAATAAAGTATGGGCTTGAAATGTGCTATGAATTTTGCTATGATGATGTGCTATGAATGTGCTATGCCATTAGCATTTATTGCATTTCATAAAATTTATCATTTTGTCCTTATATCGTATTTTCAATCTTTTCGAAAAAGAATATTACAGAATTTACAGAATTTACTAAAATTTTAATAAACTCTTTTTCATGAAATATTCAAAAAATAGTAATCAGATATAAATGATTTTTTTTCTTAAAAATTAGATTTAGTGAATAATAGTATACATATAGTTAAAAAAATAATAACTACTTTGACCCTTTACCCTTATAATCTTTCGAGAAATGATATGAAGCCTTTTTGATGAAATTGAAAGTTTACGAGCAATTATTATGAATTTGACATTTAATATAAGAATTACTTTTATGCAAAAATCTTGAAAGTTATATTCAAATAAAATATAATTTTTTGCCTTTTCATTTGCAGTTAAAAAGTTTTCGCATTTGAAATTAAGAATCGTCTGAGACCAAATATTAAATATTCGTCGGTTAAGATGCAAATTAATTTTATGCATTTAAATAAAAAACATTATTTTTGACTTTTTACTTATGGTTGTTAAATAATATTCGAGTTCGAAATTCAAACTTGGAGACCAGGCGCCTGTGCCCAATATGCTGCGGTTTCGGTGCAGCCGTAAAGAGGAACTTTTATCGCCCAGTTTTATTAAAAGCGGAGGCCATTTCGATAGGAATTTAGGAAAAGAATGTCCGACACTTTTCGAGGGCGAGCATAAAACTTTCAATGACATCAATCGATAAAATCTTCTATCCGTGAAGGGAGATATACTTTTATAAATTTCTATATTTATTTCTAATTCTTTTAGGATATGTCGACATTTGGTACCGAAGTCTATTTTTCCAACATGTCTTTGTTCATGAGGCCGTGAAAGGAGAAAAAAGAGTTTATTATTGGAGCTAGCTGAGACTCGACCATTGTTCATAACTATCTTCCAGGACCAGAATATTTTCTGCTATCGTGAAAAGTAAAAAGAAATAGAGAAACTTGTAGAGAGAGAGAGGAGAGGCATAAAATGTGTGGAAGTTGTGCTATGAAGAAACTTTTATTTCGATGGGTATGTTAGTTTGAGAAATCAAATTAAAATCTCTCATGAAAATATTCCTAGTGGAATTCCTAGAAACTAAACTAGAAGTGGTATGAAAAAAAAATTACAGGTGTATTTACATATCGTAGAAGTTTCCAATTGATAAGATTTTATTTTTTTACTCCTATTTAATGAATTGTGCATCTAATCATTCTCAGTAGAAAGAAGAAAAAGTGAAACATCTTCTTATTTTGCAAATTATTCTAGAAATTTTTTCTCATTTATTCGGTATAATTTAATATTGGGCCAGAATGGTTATTATTTTCTTCTTTGAATATGATTATTTTTTCCATATTTTAAAAGATTCAACCTACTTTTCTTAGTGCAGCTAATATGAAATTGGTACAACACTTCAGTATTCTATGGAATGTGCCTTAATAGTCTCGAGGCACATCAAGAAATAGACACTAAGATTCGACCATGAATACCTAAAGAGAAAATTCCAGACCTTCTTTTCCAGGAAAAGAAGTTCAGGTTTCATTATATATAACATATATATCAATGAAAATTGATAACTGTTTCCCTAGTCTCAAAAAACAAGTGCTGCACAGTCAATGACCAAGGAATAAACAACTCCATAGATTTTATGCATTATTTGAATATAATTATCTTTTAAAAAAGATTTTATTCTTTAAAACTATTATTCAAGTTATTTTTAATTTATGAGATCCTTTTAATTGCTATTTATTTACCATTTTATCACATCAAGTGAATGAATGTTGAAATAATGATGTTTAAAATTCATAGTAAGTTCTATTTACTGTTATTTCAGATTTTCTCCTTTCCCTATTTTAAAGTAGAAAATAATTTTAATCGGATGTCGTGACTTATCGAACAAACTGCTCAATGATCGGAATGGTTACATACGAAGATTGAAAGTATCACAATATACCAAAAACTATAAAACTTATAATTTACCTGTTAATTTAATTTAAAATAGAAACAGTATAAGACAAGATATTTATAAGTTACCTGTTAAGCTATATAAGATATTTATATGTTAATTTTGAATTAAAAAAAGAACAGTATAAGACAAGATACTTTACAGTCAAAATAAATTAAAATTTCTTGAAGATTTTGAAAGGAAAGGCTCATGACGGCGTAACTAGAAAAATGGAAGATAGCCTAGGATTATATGTTAGTGAAGTATGTAGACACACGTTATATGGCTATGAAGTCATGCGAGTTAATTCTTTATCCAAGTTAACAAAATTCTTAAAGGAGCCAACTGATTAGGAAAGATATAAACTGCCTAATTAGTAAATGTAAGATTTCAAATAAAATTTTTAACATATGCTTGAGATAAAGATGAAACAGTAAAACTTTTATTTGAACATTTTTAAAATAATGTTCAATCTGTATTGTAACAAAAAATAATTTTACGAATAGATTTCGAAAAAAGCTATAACATTTTAGAGACATTTCTAAAAAAATCATTTTCCTTTGAACTATCTATATTCAAAGACCATTTGAGACGAATTTTCTAAAAATTTAGGATGCATGTTTGAATTATCCAAATTTCTACTTTATTATTAACAGAGCACATGTTCTTTCATGGATTAAGTAATCATGTAGCATTTTCTTTGAATGAAAATCTATAATTTATATTTCAAAAATTAGAAATCTCGTAAATTTAAGGGAACTACAAATGAAAGGAATAGCTTTTTAATAGCTAATTACACTTCAATTGAATCCATCGGGACCATATTTTTCAAATAATCTTGAGGAATGCAATGTAATTTTTAATTTTAATTTAATGAACATATATAGGAAATATAAAGAATTTTAAATGTTTATAAATATTCACTGTTGATCAATGAAACGAATTAGTTATAAAGATTTTTTTCTAATGATTGAATAAGATAAGAGTTTCAGCTGATCAATCTCAAATAAATCTTTTTCAAAGAGAATGCTACAGTGATGATGATTCTGTATTATGTATAAATTATTTCAACTGTTCACTTATGCTAGTGCAATAATTCTAATAAATATAAATTTTTAATCCTTTTATTGTAATTATTTATTTATTTGAAATAATCCCACTGCAGAGATTAACTCCATTTATATAGTGCATTCATCAAAAACACATAAAGAACTCAAGCCACAAAGGAAATTAAAACATACATAAAAAGGGAACAACAAAGAATAAAGAAATACAAAATTTAAACCATGTATAAATTAAAATGCAAACAATTAGCAAGGGTGAAAATGTAAAATACAGATAAGCATAATACCAACACAAAAGCCTTATTATAGATAATTATATAAGATAATATATCCATCAATTAAAATTCGAGATAAGTTTTTATTTAATGATTTTCGATTTATTTGAATGCAAAGATATCATTTGCATAATAAGATGATTATTTTTGTCGAGTATGAAATTTTCTAATACATACTTTCTATTCAACATCAAAAAAGATTGAAACTAGTTCAAAACCTCTCTACGAATACTAATTTGAAGAGTCAGAAGAAAATGCTGGTTATACGTTGAAAAAGCATCAGAACTATTTTTCGTTTGTAATAAGGGTATATAAGATAAATTATTTGATATGCATTATTAATTAGTTGACAATTCAATAAAAATATCCGCTTTTAATTAATGAGTTTTTATTTAATAAAGATCTGATTGTATTGAGTACTGTCATTATCTGTCTAAAATGATGACATTTTATATTTTTTATAAAATATTACACCAGTACTATAAAGTTCATCAATTATATTTGAAGGAAATCCTTTTTTGTACATTCGAAATTTTGTAGAAGTTTCTATTAAGCATAACAGAAGGTTTAAATAAATATAAAAAATGTCACTGCTGATTGCAACGTTGAAGAATTAGTTGAGTACATCATTTCAATATACGCCAAAGAAGCAGCAATGCAGTTTTTCGATTTTAAATTCTAGAAACAAATGCATGGAATGTTACTCAAGAGAAACAAGGAATAAATCTTAAGTACAACAAATTGGATAACGAGGTTGCGAATAAAAGCTTTTCTGAGAGGTAAAAAACAACAATGAAAATGAAAGCACAAAGACAAGAAAAAAGCTCTCAAATGTAGAATTTACTTGAAAGCATAGTTAGTGGAAAGAAATAGTGTCTCTTCCAAGGGTTGCTTTTCTATTAATTTAAGGAAGATTTAAGCTGAAGTTTGCTTCAAATTTTTTAAAGAATTTATAAGGTTTAGGTAGTAATGAAAAGCAATTGATTTTAATTTTTTAAATAATTGCAATCAAAAAGAAAATAACACCATTCTTCATATAAGAAAAAAAGGTAGATTTTCATTAATTAATGTGCGTTAAGTGCGTAGATTATTTTTTATAAATGGTATACGATATTAGGTAATCTATACTTATAATAAAGCTCAATGTGTGTGTGTGTGTTGGCGCTCTACAGGCCAGACCATTCAACCTACAGCTACCAAATTTGGCACGTGCATACCTTGGAGGCCGGGAATGTGTACCTGGGGGTTATTTTTTCAAATTTTTAATTAGAATTTTATTTATTAAAAAATTAAGGGAAATTTTGGCGTGTTTCTACTATAACATCCGAAAATATTACCGCACAAAAAAGATTTTTACATGAAGTTAAAGAACACAAATTTATTTTTTAAATGATACCAATGTTTTAACTTTAAAATTAAATTTCCATTTTTAATGAATTTTTAAATAAATATTTTATCTATATTTTTCAACAATTTTTTCCATACAAAATAAAAATAAAATTTAAGCTGCACGAGCACGTTTCGCATTCATGGGAAAAAATTAGCTTTTTTCAAAGTGTTGCCATCACATTGATTAAAGCTGCAATTAAAAATAAATTAAATATTTTTGAAAATGAAATCTGCAAAAATATAATTTTCGGCACGTGTCTGTAGGAAATAAAAAAAAATATGAAATATTGTTATTTAGAAAAAATAAATTTAAGAAAAATTATTTTATGATCTTTTACACTCTCTATATTATTAATCCAATAAATCAGTTTTATTTTAAAGCAAGTTTTGTTTAATATGAATAGGATATCCATTCAAATCATGGCCACACAGCTAATTTGTAAACCTTTAGTAAGACAAAGATCTGTTGCGACAAAAATCTTAAATATTTTATTTAAAAGTAGCAAACGATTATCCTAATAATTATAAATTTTATTTTGTAAATAGTTGTGAAATTCAGATTGGCAACAGTGATATTTTTGGAACTTTTAATTTGTTGTTTAAAAACGATTCTAGAATCTTGAATGAAAATAAGTTGATGTAAATTTGATAATATTATCTATAATGTAATAAGATTTAGTTTCATAATAAGTTTGTCTGCATTCTATTTTTGTTGACGCAAGAACACAACAGATATACTAAAATGGTTTAAATAGAAAATGATTGTATTTTATGTAACTTAATTCAATAAATGCTCTAATAAATAACGAATTTTTGATTTTACATAAAGCTTTGTTTCTATTGGCGATAAGCGAGGATCGAACTCGCAACCTTTTGGTTCGTAGCCGCGTAACATGAACACAAGACAAAAGAAATTTCACATGTGTCGTAGCTGTTATCTGCCTTATAAAGTGTCACCACATTACTCCCCCGTCCAGTGAGACGAACGATATTTTTGATGTTATTAATGGTGATATATTGGCTGTTGCGTCTTATCCATTTTTTTATTGGCTGATTATTTATCAGCTTCATTTATTTATTGGCTGATTATTAGTGGTGATATATTGTCTGTTGCGCCTTATCCATTATTTTTATTTTTTTTATTTATTTATTTCTGGTAGAGGGCGCCGCAACAGTTGTATGAAGTTTGCATATTTTTGTCACCCGATCACCAATGTTGCTATTGGTTATAGGCGAGGATCGAACTCGCAACCTTCTGGTTCGTAGCCGCGTAACATGACCACAAGGCAAAAAAAATTTCTCACGTGTCGTAGCTGTTATCTGGCTTATAAAGCGTCACCACAGCTTCTGCTGTGGAAATCGCGAAGAACAAAATGTTCTTGAAAAACTAATATTTTAAATAAAAAGAGTTAATTTCCAATCAACTAAATCAATCACTTAAACTGACTGATTTATGAAAATTTGAATATCACTATTCAATAAAAAAAAAGGATAATTTTAGATTTCTCAAGATTCTAAGGTTTATATATATATATATATATATATATATATATATATATATATATACATGCATTATGATTTAAATATATGTTATATAAAAAGATGAAACATCACACACAGTTCATTACATAATGTTCACCAAGTAGTAATAAATTATAATACATAATATTTATTACAATATAATATTATATTGTAATAAATTATTACAATATTATAATAAAATGATAAATAATAGATTTATTATTAACTAGCCGCCTTTGGCGAATAGCCGGTTCGCCAGTATTACCGCTCGCTACAATTTTCAATTAAATATTTTAAGTAACTGGACTCTTAAAGGATTCTCAAACAAAACATTTTTAATCTTCAAATTTTGATAGCTATACCAAACTTATATTGTTGTTTAGATCGTTTCGTTCAATTTACTATATATATTTTGCTAATTTGTTTTCATTTCCGGCAAAACTTCAACTTTAATTTAAAATGCAAATGATGAAATTGCAATTAATATTAAGATATTTTTTAATAAAACCAAGTGTTTTATTTTATTTATCATCATTATTGTTATTTATTAATTATTATTATTATTGAATGTGAGTATTGCAAACAGAATCGCTCGGTATTTAAGTCTTATGTTAACTACAAAATATTTTTCATAATTTATGTAATATCTCAAACAATAATTCAACAAAAATTTCTGAGATTCAGCATAAAATTCAGTTTTCAGTTTTGCTTTCAAAAGGATTGAAATGAAATCAATAATAATATTTTGTTCCTGCCTATAAATATATTTCAAAAATTATGAAGTCTAAATTTAATGCAGTAAGGTATCATATTCTGAGAAATATTCTGAACTCCAAAATTTAAATAAATGAATGAATGTTTCTATTTTCCACGATCAACTAAGACTTATTTATGAAGTTTAAATGTTAAAAATTTAGAAAACCTTAACATTATCGTAATCTTAGGCCAATTCATCTTGAGAAACCTGCGCGCTGATTGGCGTATTTTCTTTGAAGCGATAGATGGAAAATCTAAAATTATCCTTTTTTTATTGAATAGTGATATTCAAATTTTCATAAATCAGTCAGTTTAAGTGATTGGAAATTAACTCTTAAAAGTCAGTGATTTAGTTGATTGGAAATTCACTCTATGACCACAATAAAATCTGTGCTTTCTCTTGTGGTGTATGCATTCTCCTTAATATCCGCTCGAATAAAACACCACATACAAAAGTACTACATAGAACAAACACATCAAAAGTAAACATAACATTTCAATAGTTGGCAAAAGCAAAAGAGAGAAAAATGCAATTATTAAGCAGAGGATATTTAGAAAAGTACAGATATTTAGACTGGAAAATGAAATTATCTGAAATTAAAAACGCGCGCAGACGATATTTACAAAAGTAAAAATATTCAAACCTGAAAAGGAAAATATATGAGTTATTCCATCAATAAATGCCATAAGTTTGTTTATATCTTCATTATTTTATGAGTCATTAAACATAAAAATGGGTCCGGGACTAAATAAACACCCTGTATAGAGAGTGTAAAAGATCATAAAATAATTTTTCTTGAATTTATTTTTTAGAAAAAATAATATTTCATATTTGTTTCATTTCCTACAGACACGTGCCGAAAATTTTTGCAGATTTCATTTCCAAAAAGATTTAATTTATTTTTAATTGGAGCTTTAATCAATGTGATGGCAACACTTTGATAAAAGCTGATTTTTTTCCATGAATGCGAAACGTGCTGAATCTTAATTTTTATTTTTTACGAAAAAAATTATTGAAAAACCTAGTTAAAATATTTATTTAAAAATTCATTAAAAATTTAAATTTAATTTTAAGATTGAAACATTAGTATCATTTAAAAGATAAACTTTTGATCTTTAACTTCATGTAAAAATCTTTTTTGTGCGGTAATAGTTCCGGAAGTTATAGCAGAAACACGTCAAAATTTCACTTAATTTTTAAATAAATAAAATTCACGTCAAACACACACACACACACACACACACACACACACACACACACACACACATTGAGCTTTATTATAAGTATAGATAATAACTTCAAAAAAAATAGAAATAATTTTCTAACAAAATTCTTGATTCCAAAAAAGTAAATAAATGAATCCGGAATGAGAAATTTTTACAAAGGCAATAAGTATTGAAGAAGGGAATCAACTAAAAAAATGGCATACAATTTCATCAACTATTAAATAATATAAGCTGTTGAAAGTTAATGTCTGGACACGACGTCTGAAGGAAGTCCAGGTCTGATGTGAGTGGTAACGTATAAGAAAACGAAAGTCAACGAACTCTTTAAAATCTTAAAAATAGATATTGTTTGAGCAGCATAAATTAATGAACAAAATTATCAAGCGATATTTCACTTCTTTCTCTTAAGGAATTTGAAGCATTCTTAGAATTTTGTAGTATAAATCGTATGTCAAAATTCATCTAATTTTCAAAGTTTAGAATTATCTTTTGCAGATACAGTCAAAAAACTCATACAGAGGTAAATCCAAATAAGTAAAAAATAAAAATAAAACAATTTGTTTTTCAAAATTTTCACAGTAGAATTTTTTGATGGTTACAGTAATTTTTCCATTCACGTTTTATATAGAAGAAAGTAAAAAAAAAAAAAAGTCACTATCTTTTATTTTGAAAACTTTTCCAGTTTAAGCATCATAGCAACTTAAAAGGAAATATATTTTAAAAGATTATAATACAGGAATAAACATGAATTTATATTATTACAAAATAATTATGCTCATACAGTGATATTTATGGTGTCATGTGAAGCGTTCATACAATTTCTTGAATTTAAATTTGTCTTTAAGTGTACTTAAAATAGTTCATAAATAGCTGAATTTTAAACTAGTTTCATTTACCAATGACAAGAATGTCTTTGCAAAATAAAATGCAAATAATTTTTCTCTATTTCTTTTATTATTGGAAAAAATCTCTCTATACATAATAATAAAAATACTAAACATAAGACTATTATATAACTTTAATTTTAAGGAGTGTCTTTTATATAGAAATTGTGGATTGAATAATTTATTTCTGGAAAAATCGCGTTCTTAAATTTTAAATTTCAAGTGATTTTGTTGTAGTGCATTTTTTTCCTCTTCTTTCTTCTTCCCTTTTCTTTCATTTACTATTATTATTATTATTATTTTGATTTTTAATGCTATTTTTATAAAATTGTACCTCTGAAAGTCAATATGAATCGTTAACTCTTGTATTTGAAATTAAGATTCCTAAATTTCTTGATTTGACTTCAGAAGTTATTTACCTTTAGTTAAAAATTGCCATTTTCCTTTTATAAGCTGAAATCGGTTCGAGCCTTCAGTTGATTTTAAATTGTGGGATCGGTATTGGTATACGATTTGTTTTCACTTTCTCATCTATCCGATACTAATTATACTTTGTTCCGTTTTAAGTTAAATTAGTGTTGTACTTTAAAATTCCACTATAACGGAATTCTTCAAAACTACTAGCTACTACAATTTGCAAAGCCTTTAAGGACAAATCGAATTATCAATAATAATCCCTTTTATATTCCAACAATTGATTTTTAACAACCTACATAAAATGTTTTCTATTTTATATTATTTATCAAAAAAGTTCTTATTTGCAGGTGAATATAAATAGAAATAATTAATATTGCCTTTTTCTTTAATGATCATAAATATGCACTGTTATTAAGATATACTCCGCCATGCATGCGAAAATAAGTGAAAAAAATTTTTCCTCCAAAGATCTTAATTATTACTTTGAGTACATTTGAAAATAAATCTTAATGAATTGAAGTGCAGCTCAATAATGTTAAAAAGATTGTAAATTCACTCTTAGCGCTTTTATTGTTTTCGCAGAAGAAAAAAAAACTTGATTTGTTGGTCACATTTATGAAAAAAAATAATTAAAGGCTTTTTCTTACAAATGTAGAAAAATTAATTGTTTACTAGAATTTTGCAAATTCTAGAAAACAATTAATTAATTTTATTTTTAAGATATATATGCACGTGAGAAAGTGTCTTCATAAATGGCATTAATCAAAATGTAAAACAAATAATGAAACATTTAAAAAATTTTAATGAGTATAATAACAATACTAAAAAAACATTTTCAGCTATTCAAATGTCGGTGCATTATTTTCTCATTTTTTTTTCTCCACAATAAAAGAAAGCAGTAGTTTGATTTTTATTTCGAATATTCAATGCGACATTAAAAAAAGATTATCCTATTTAAATTAATTTGTTTTACTCATTATTTTATAAATCAAGTTTCAGAATGATTTTGACGATTTCATATTAATTAATGCAAATTGAGGTTACTTGGTCTGAAATTTGGAATCTTTTACATATTTCTTACCAAACGATAGTTTTAAAATATTAATTGTGTCCATAATTTAATTTTAATTACTTGTGGGATATTATTAAATTCCTTAGGTATATTTCAAAACAGCATTATAATTTCATATGTCTGTAGTAAATTACTAAAATTGGGTTCAAGTAATCCATGCGTTGTGATAATTTCTGCCCCGGAGTATAAGTTTCATGATATGAGCAATTAAAAAAGGTAATAGATTGTAATGGAACCGGCTATTTGAAAATCATATACACTTTAGTAAAACAGCATTTATGTATTTTGACATCAAATTTGTAAATAATAGTGAATTGGTATCTTACAACAGAAATTTTTTTGATATATCTTATCACAAGAATATTAATTCATATATCTTATCGCAAGAATATTATTTCATATATCTTATCACACGAAAGTTGTTTGATATATCTTACCACGAAAGTTGTTTGATATATCTTGCCACAAGAAAATCGTTTGATATATCTTACCACACTTAAATTGGTTGTTAGATGTATCTTACAACAAGAAAATTGTTTGATATACCTTTCTACAAGAAAGTTGTTTGATATATCTTATTACGAGAAAATTGCTTGGAAGTGTCTAAAGCAATCTTTTATGAAATGAGGATGAAATGCCTTTTTGTTACAGAGACACAAATTTGTGATTCTAGCTTACACTGCTTTGCACTTCATCTTAAAAACATTTAGACAATGATTACAAATATACAAATAAATAAATAAAGCAATCACCAGCTGAGAAAAGATAATAAACATTCTTCAATGTTTTGAAAGAAAATGAGTCGTATTACTTCTACTTCACATTCATATTTTAAAAGGCAAAAAATACATTCGAAGAAAGAAATTCTTGCAACATTTTAATGTACATCATAAAATATTCCTTATTTAGAAGTTATTAACGTGGGCCGGAAGTGTAATCTCAGAGAATTGAACTTCAATTTACCTCCTCTGTTCATTGCAATCCTTTAATGGGATTTCCTTCGACTAAGAATTATCGTCGGTGCGAAGGTAAAAGATAATTTGGGTACATTTAATCAAACGCTGGGATCATCTCATTTAAACTCGCACTTTAGTATAAAAAGCTTTTAATCAATGAATAAGGATTATTTTCTTCATCTTGAGATTTTTTTTGCATTTTCACTGCGTATAGTAGCTTTAAATTGTTCACGAGTTTGTTTGTTTGCGAGTCATTTAGGATAAATGCACAACTCCTGAAGCAACTGGCAAATTATGATGAAGGCTAGATAAAAATTATAAGGTTTAAACTCAAGTATGCTGTGTGCTAGATTTCGTTTGAATAAAAGAGATTCTTGAATTAAGTAATTGGAGTACTACTTAGAAATTTCGCTATTTAACTAGGTTCAAAACGACTTTAAGAAAAAGATTTTTTTCTAGTTTGTATTAAACAAAGTACACAAAGAGAAAGCATTGTAATTGTTAAAATATTCAGCTTCAAAACTTTAAGGAAATTCAACATTTTAGATCTCCCCGAATTATCAATCATTCCATCAATCATTCATAAAAATCATCATAATTGAATAAAAAACATTCAAATAATTTAAATTTAATTTGAATATTTGATACGATGTAAAATTTCAAATCTTTCATGAGTCTTATAGAGTCTTTTAGAGTGGTTTTTAGACATATCTTTCTAGATGACTGTAGTCACGATAACTCAAAAACGGAAAAAAACCCCAAGAGTGATTTCATACCAGAAATCGTATATTTGTATAAAAAATTAACGGAAATCTGTTATAGGTAAATCAGACTAACTGATCACCCATTTGTATGTGAAAAAAAAAATCGAAATGATGAAATATAACATTTGGTTTATGCTATATTTCACCACTGAAAATTTCTATCAAATTTCCAACCAACTCCAATTGGAGATTAGCTGTGTATCTATTCGTGTGTTTATAAACATGATAAATCAGAAACGAAATAAGCTAATTTTTATATAAGTCTTTTAAGTCATAATTACAAAACATTTTAATTTTCGACCTAATCGGTAAATATAATAACGTTCAAAATTTAAGGATAAATAGGAGATATCTCTGATATCTTTCCATAAATGAGTATCCCAAATTTGCTTGGCTATTAAAGGAAACTGAAACAAAGGACTACCTTATAGTTCATTGAAAAGCAAAAATAACAGTTACAGTTAGATTTACTTTAACATAGTTATGACTATCCGATGTGAATTTTTTCAGAAATACGAATGTTATCGAAAGGGAATGATAACTCAACCCACACTTATTTCAACACTATGATGCATGGTAAAACTACAAATATGTGTCTTAAAATCGTTAAAATCAGTTAGCCGAATCGAAACAAACACCTTCTGCTTGATGCAGTCCCATAAAAAATCCACTTTCATCTAATATTCATATTTTAAGCCTTCCCTTTTTAATTTTGAAATTTCTCAAAAGTCGAATTTTGTTCAGAAGGGAAAACTTCTATATTTATAATATTCCCAAATCGCTCAGAAAAAAATCACTAAGCAATGTGAAATAAATTGTTTTGGATTTTACCAAGAAAATTCAGTATTTCTTTTCTGATCTATGCTTATTCAGTACTTTGAAATGTTTCGAATGAATGAAATTCGAAATAATAATAATTCTATGATCTCTCCTAAATAAAATGGCAAAATAGATATTTTTTTTACGAAATATGTATTATATTCGTAATGTATTCGAAATATAATATTTCGAATATGTATTATATTCGAAATATTATATTTCTCAGCCTTTTAGATATGATGTATATACCATGAAAGAATATTTTATTATTGTTCTCTTTTATTTAACATAAATAAATTTATATGAGAAATATGAATAAGTTATTTCTATGAGATAACTGAAATGATTTATCTCATGTATGTAACTTGTTGAAAAAGTAATTTTATGTGATAAATTATTTTAAGTTATAGTACAGCTTAATTTATCTCACAGATAAAATGCATTTTCATGATAGAGTGGAATATATTTATTTATATTTTCACACTTAGATTATGTGATATATGATAAAATTATTCGAAAATAAATCTTAATAACGATCCGAATTTGAGTCACAAATAATAGCAACAATAATGCTTTAAAATGTTTTTTCTTCTGAATTTTTATTATTTTTGAACATTTACTCTTAATCATATCACAATAAAATGTACTTAAAATGAAATGTTAATGAAACTATAAATTGAGTAAAATGCTAATCACTGGGGAATTTTTAATATTCATAATAATTTTATAAATTCAAATATTTATTTGTAAAAGCCAACCATTAAAAATATGTTTAAATAAATAGAGCGTTGCATAATATTTTATAGAACTATAAATATAATTTTTCAAATTCATACACACTTTATTGCTTACAGAAAATTGATAAAAAAAGATTATGTCAACACATGAAATTATTTACAACAAAAAGGCAATTATTTGACAAATTTGTCTTTATTATCAGTATTATTTATTTTCGGATTTTTCAACAAATGAGTAAAATACATGCAGATAATAAAAATGAAAAAATAAAAAGCTATAAAAATCTTTTATGAATGTACTGAAATGTAGAAAAATTTATTTTTTAAAAGATTATGGAAACTTAATTCAAGAATACCTGACAGAAATATTCAGAATAAATAAGAATTTCAATGATATTCTTTATAAATTTCATATAGAATACTCTAAAATGTTTTAGGAATTTCCTTTTTTATTATTAATACATTCAGATTCCATATTGTTTCCCGTGAGACAGACTTTTATGATTTTGAATTTTTATTCTATATTGTGATTAAAAATTTGATTTTTACTACATATTATTTATTGAGGAACCCTTTAAAACCAAAATACTCACGTTGTCAAAAAAGGTAGTATAAAATAATTTACTAATCTTGATTGGAGTCTTACTTAAAATATAAAGTAATCGAGTAAATATTGCAACTTAGGAATAATATATATCTTCAAAGCTGCAGTTTGAATTTAGTTAAAAAATCTTTTCAGAAAATTTTCAGTAATAGTAATATTTTTATCGCATTTTCAATGGTGATAGTCATTCTTTATCCAAATAAATGTATTGCAATTTTTTCTGCAGTATACTTGAATAAAAATGTAGTAATATAAATTCAATAAGGTATCATATAATTAAAAATGACTATAAAAATAATAACTCTATCCCCAATTAGAATAAAAAAAACCGTTTCCGCCCGAAATATAAATGACTAAACACATTTTTTATAGTATAGCCATAAAAAATAGTTTATTACAAACAATATATCAAAATATCCATGCGAAGACATATGTCTGCATTAAGAAATACTTTAGCCACTTTTTACTGAACAAAGAATTTGTAGCTAAGACGGTCGGGAACTGAATCCTGTTGAAAAAAATCAGCTTTAAAAAATCAGCTTTCAAAAGATTTAAGTTCACACATTTTTAAGACTCAAAATAAAAGGAATTGGTCTTTGAAAGCTTTTGTATTTCAAGTATTCATTTTGAAGAAAATAGTGTTTCCAAAAATGCTTAGTGAATTTCTCTTGTTTGTTAAATAAAAATGGAGCAAAATTTTACAATTGACGTAACATTATGAATTTCTGATCTTGTTTATAATATCTACAGAATTATTTTAGAATATAATTACAGAATTAGATTATAAACGAAAGTGGTGCGCAAGTGTGATATATCAAAGTGTTATGATAAAAACTACTAAGAATATAAATGCATAAAACTTTTCACTTATAAAACTAGTAGGAGAATAATTAATAACACTGAGTAATAAGGATTAGATAAAAGCTGTATGTACAAAATACAATATATTTCCCTATCTTTTACGGAATTCCTATGTCTTCAATATTTTCTGTTATTTAAAAAAAGAACGAATTTAATTAATTTTTTATATTCGTAAAGAAAGTACAAATTTATAGAATGCTATTTATTTCTGGAATTTTTCATGTTATTTTATTTCTGGAATTAGTTCTAATATCTTTTAGTTTAATATATTTAATTAAATTCATGACCTCATGATAGATATTAGAAAGAAAATGTGAATTTTTGGTTCGTAAAACGTGATGTGGGAATTTTAATTAGCTCCAAAATGAGGGATATATTGGTTTGCAAGTACTTTAATTTGAAATTGGTCACTGGTCCACATTTTCATCATCACATGAAATTCACATCTAGCAACAACTCTTAACAAGTGAACAATAGTTGCAATTTGTTGCTGAAGCACATACTTAGTCCAAAACATTCTTCTTAAGTTATCTCTTACAGAAATGACTTCCTTGATTGTGCCTCAACTTAACTTAGTGGACCACTGACAAATATTTTTTTTATTCATATGCTCTTTATCAGAAGTTACTGGTAAAAAAATTCATCGAAATATATTTCAATACTTAGAGTAATAAAAACTGCTCATTCTTTGAGCATATGTTCATGCAGATACTTAATTTTAGACGAATTAATTATTTTTAATTAATACTAATATAAAGGGTGTCAAAAACTAGTAGATTTCAATTTATTCCTATTCGTGCAGTAAAGTGTTGGCAACCCAATTAAAAACTATTTAACAGCTAATAGTTTGGGGTTAATAAAAATGGAGCGTTACGCGACAGAATAACGCGTTAACGCCAAATTTGAATTAAATAAAAAAAAAAAATGTAGTTTTTTTCTTTAAATTATTAAATATTTATTGAATCATAAAGTACACAGGATAGGGTTATTTATGGAATAACACATAGGAAAATCACCTCCACGACTTTGCTGGCACATACACATTCCTTTGTCGAAATTTTCCATGACAATTTTGCATAAATGTGGCTGAATTTCGTTGATGCAGCTTTGCATTTCCTCCTTCACGTGTACTTGCGGGTTTATTGGTATAGACCTTTGACTTCAAATAATCCCTTAAAAAGAAATCCAATGACGTTAAATCATACTTATTAGAGACCGGTTCTCAAATTTTCTAACTGTGGCCGCCACTTTCATTATTTTTTAAATATGGTTCAACAATGAGAACACGTCGTTCTATCATGTAATTCTCCCTTTTTACTAACACTGAACTATCAGCTGTAAAAGGTTTTTAATAGGGTTGACAACACTTTACTGCGTGAATAGTGGCAAATTGAAATCTTGCCTTAATTTTGGGACACCCTTTAGTTATATTGCATCACTAAAATTATTTTTAAATAAATGAATTTAGATTTTTAAAAAAAGAATGCGAAATTGATTTTCAAATTCAATAAATAAGAAAATTATTTTCAACGGCGAAGTTTTCTAAGAAAATTGCTTTTAAGAAAGAATTGCATTTTTGTAATTTAATATTGTCTAATACAATGTATAATAATGTCAATGCTTTCACTTACTTCTCCCAAAATAAAACTAATGGCAAGGAGCTACTATTTTTACTTGAAAACTAATTTTTTTCAGCTTAATAATAATAATGAAAAAAGAAAATGTGCTTTTAGAGAAGACAGCCACATCTGTTGTCGCTTTTCCCTGATTCAACTTTGGAAAGGGAAGAGAAGTAGCTAAATATTAATTCACTCTTAAAACATCGATGAAAAAAAAATCCTTTTTCTTGCTACTGCCTCACTAAGCAGTAACATGAATAAATAAGCACTCAAACCACGATAAAAATGTGAAAGGCGGCTTTAATTTTATTTTGAAGTTTCATGTGTAGAATTTTCTGCACTTTGACGAGGAATAATTTTTTTAGGCGATTTATAATACGCAATTTTTCTATAGTTCTTTCTTTAAAAATTTGTAATAACACTTCTAAATACTTGTGTGACACTTGCATACACTTTATTAACATATGCTAATATAGGTGGAAAAGGAATTACAGCCCTAAAAAATTGGTAGAAGAAAAAGCATAGCAAGTTTCATGCGTTATTGTTATCTAGTAGCTTTCGACGATCAGTTTCTTCGCTCTGGATATTTGTTATATTTAATTTTAATTAATCATTCCATATTTCGTCCATGATTTCGTCATTCTGCTAGATGTTAAACCCCTGTTATTTCAATTCACTTATTTCTGTTCATCTGTTCGTTGTCTACATAAACTGACCAGTCAAATAACATTATAATGCTACTAAAAATTTCAATATGCGGTTCATCTATCTTAAACAAAACTAGTTCTTTAACTTTTAACAATGGAAGAAAATCATGCGATTAAAAATCTGGTAAAACAATGAAAAAAAATTGAGTTTCATTTAACAAAGTAACATATTGTTGGAAGTTAGACAACTTTTTAAAAATAATTGCAAGAATTCAGGAAAATTTTGCAAGACAATTAAATTTATGTCACTGGAATAATAACTCTTTGAATTTTAAAATGTCTTAAAAATAATTTCTATGCTGCAATAATTTTGGAAGCTATCGCGAGGAAAGACCAAAAATTCCTTCTAATTTTTAATTAATTAAAATTTCAACTAAATCATATTAAAAAATAGCTGTGAGGATCACATCTCCATCCTCCAAATTGTTAAACAAACGCACACACACACACACACACACACACACACACACACACACACACACACGATTGTATGTCGAATTATAAAAAATTGTGTCATTTATTAATTTTATTTTAAACTCAATGTTACATTTTAATTATGCAGTTTCCCATTAAATTTAAAATTGCAGTCGATGTTGCTTAAAGTGGTAATTTCGTGACTTAGGAATGTTGATAACTTTAACAGATTTATAATAATAATCGAATTAGAGTAAAATTAACTATGTTTATGATATCAAAGGGGAAAAAGGTGCGTACGTCCAGGTTTATCTATAATTTTTTTTCAAAAATAGTAAATAAAATTATTCTGTAATTGCTGCCTATTGTCAATAATTCCTTAACAATTTACTTATATTTTTTAATACTTGTATTAGTTTAAAAAATTTGTTTAATGACATCAGATTCCAAAATATTAAGTGCTAAACTCATGATAATATTCACTGGGATTTCTTTTAACACATTCGGCAGTATTAGAAACATCAACTTTTATTATTTGATATTGCTAAGAAAGCTCATGCTTTTCAAAATGTTAAAAAGTAGAAACTGTGAAATTATCAAACACGATTCAGCGTAACGTTGACTCATTTCAGATAAACTTTTATACCTGTTCAAAATTTAAATTTTGTCTTTCAAATGCAAATAATTTAAATAAGAAAATCAATTTAATCTCAGTAAATAGTGTTTATAAATGTTGAACAAATTTCAAGCCAGATTGGGAAGATTAACTATCTGTTTAAGCCAATTTAGAGCACTTTAATTCAGAGCAAAGAATGTGAACCCTATTGCATGGGAAAGATAGCTCCCAGATGTTTCTTTATAAAGGGAAGAAGAAATTTTATGAACATTAATTGTTAATGCTGGTTTCTAATGAAAGAGCCTTTAAATATCTATTTTAAAACTAATAACATTAAACAATGCAACGATCACACTAAGAGAATATTTTATGTGCATTTGAATACATCGGTTGAGCACCAGAGTATTTTGTTAATCTACAAAGGATGATAACATTAAAGCAATCACATAAATCGGTGTTGTAATTTCAATTACTTTATTCTTTAATTCTGAATTAAAATTAAGATGTATTAAACTTTAACTATTAAATTATCAATATTTATAAACTCTATCTACTAAACTATTAGTTTTCATAGTTAAACTCTAGCTTCGTAGCAAGCTTGCACCTAAATTGTTTTTCACTTTAAGAATTTCTGACGCTGAGATTGAATAGATCATCAAAGGCCAAATTAGTAGGCAATAAAAGAGCCTACTGAATTTTTTTTCTTACTGTTGCAAACAAATTTTTCTGAAACATTCAGAATCAAGTAAAAGACTGAACAGGATAAAATTACATTTTTACTAAGCTCATATAGATTATGCTCTTAATAAATGTTGAATTTTCAGAATACAAACAGTTACAAGTACTGGTAAGAAGAAAATAATTTAATTTAAAATATTAACCTAAGTTTCAAAGGTAATCTATGAATTTTTATGCAATAAATCTGCAATTTTTATATAAAAATGTACTTATAACAGGAAACGTAACAGTAGAAAAACATAAGTTTGTTAATTTATTTCATCATAGGCATATGAATAAATCTCTAAGCTGATTTGACGTTTTATTAAAATTCATTTTATTCTTATCATTTTATCAAATGTGTTCTTTTAAAACATAAATGATGCAAAAGTGTATTTATTAGAATAAAGTACTAACTTTCGATAAAATGGAACAGATGAAATTCAATTAATGTTGGAGAAACATTTCGTTCATTGACAAAAAATTTTTGAAAGTCAAAGCAAATTGATTATTTTATATACGTTTTATTTTCCTATATTTTAAATTTATAACTTCTTAAGACATTTTATTCAGTCAGCACTGTGTAAATAATAAAATATATGTAACATGCAATGTATATAGTTACATATAAGTATATTATATATTTCGAAAAGCTTTGATTTTTAAATTTCTATAGAAACCATTTCTTTAAATTATTTTCATTTTTTTTCAGATTTTATTTAAAATTTGTGAGGCATGTAAAAACATGTTTATTGATTAAATAAAAACTCGGAGCAGTTTGTTGTAATACAGGGAAAGGAATTCTGTTAATTTTCTGAATTCATTTTAATTCCTTTATTAAAGCAGTGAGTATTCATTTAAATTTCCTATTTTATTTTCGACATTTTGTTTTTATATATTGCATCAAACCTTTACTTTAATGAAGTATAAAACAGTTTAAAATGCTACTAAAAATTATAAACTGTTGCCCTAGCATTTTATGTAAAAAGAGCGTTAATTAAAGCTTATGATAGTTTTTTATCTTTTAGTCTTTAGTTTATAATACATTATTCAAAATATTATGGAATTCTGCAATCAATTTTTTCTGCAGTTTATCGCCATGTAACCTCAAGTGTAAGAAATTAAAATTTAGTTAGATTATCAATTAACTGAAACATTATTAATAATTTTCGAGATTAATAATCAAAATATTTTATTATTAATTGTTAAAGTATTTTATAATGACCGACAACTTACAAATTTATAAATTTCAAAATTCTAGAATATCAAGAAGAGAAAGAAGAAGAAGGAAAAAAAAAAGGTTATAATATTCTATTATTAAAAAAATGCAAGAAATTAAATTTAACGAAAATGATTATTTAGAACAAATTTCTCAATTCTGATTTCTTCATAAAGGTTTTTTTTAAAAATAAAATTGAAATTATAAAGCTGAAGAAAGTAATTTTATTGCAGAATCTAATAAGAATTCTGTAATTTCGGCTGAATTAAAATTAAAAATAATTTTTCGAGGAAATAAGAATTCTAATTATAAATTAATTGGAACTTTATGACTGAAGTAATTAAATGTTATTCAATACTAGTGATTAACAAACATAAATTTAAAAAAAATCTGGATAATCGCAGAAATTTGGAAATGTTTATATATTTTACCTTTGATTCTGATGGGTCTATGCGCAATCAAAATTAGCAATAGTCAACGAAACTATAACCTTATTCTATGCTCACTAAAAAGTAGAAAAAAAACATTATCCAAATGCTATTAAATTATATTAAAATGCCTTTAACGTTTAATTAATTTTTTTACGAGATATAAATATAAAATGAGGAAGTGTGAGGTATTTTATTTAAAACACTGGGGATCCGTGAGTTCTTAAAACATTTATATTCACAATTTTAACCTATGAGCTAATCTTTTATTAAATAAATGAAATATGTATTTATCTACAATTATATTCAAATTCTTATAGACATCATATAACTGCATATAATCAGACACAAAACCAAAGATTCTGGAAAAGAATGAATATCCTGAAATTGAAAGAATGATATCAGAAAAAACTGTAATGAGAAGAAATAACCGTTGAAGAATCAAGCGGAAAGAGCAAATGAACAAGTAAACAAACAAACAATTGTTATTTTTCACGAAAAAGGTGAACACCAACGAATAATGTAATGTATAATAATAAAAATATATAATAATAATAATGTAATTTATTTGTTTCTCAAAAAATTAAGCTCTTTTTATTTAAGCTTTACCACTTGTTATTTTTGCAATTACTTTGATGACACTTAAATGAGACTTTTGTTGAATTTATTCATGTATTATATTATTAACACACTGTGGAACTTAATATCCGCCTGTATAAATACATCAGAGCAGAAAAAAAAAATAAAAAAAAGACGGAAGAAAGAAAATTTAAGAAATCACCTCCCAAAATGTTCCATTAAGATAATTATAGCTTTATTCAAAACTTTCGATCATGTATTGGAACCAAATTCAATTTTTGGCAAAAAACGATTTATTTTAAATTATTTATTCCAAATGCAAAATGCCTCGTAATATTGTTCGATTTTCTTTATAAGTGAAATTCCCTTTATCAATGATGAAAAAGCAAATAATTAAAAAAAAGTGCCTATTGAAACTTTAAATATAAATTATTTCCGGCAGTATTTCGGGTTTTTGTTCAAATTTAAGCCAAAAGAAAAAAAAACCCCAATAATGTCCAATGTTTTAATCACAAATCTATTAATCAGAAGAATTTTTAAAAGTCTTTTATGATAAAATTATTTTCGAAAATTTATTAATATTTACCAAATGGTACAAGCATCGTAAATGTTTTATAAATTGATGCTAAAATTATTCTTCAAAATTGACTAATATTTATTAAATTAACAATATTATTAACCTGTGCTTCTTCTTCTTCTTTGCTTAGTATTAATTAATCTATAATGCATTAACTTGATTGATTTTTTCAGTATTTTTTCATTTATCTTTCTTTTTTGTAAAAACTATTAAATATAAGTTCCAAAATTATTTAATGTACAGAGTTTGAAAGAGTTAATCTCATCAACTACATAAGGGGTTGATGCAGAGTTATATTACATGAGTTCGGGAGGGGGGGTAAAGTGAGTAGGTTATATTTTCTATCTCTGCTTCAAAGATTGGTTGCTAATAAATATAGCAATAAATTACTTGCTGTGGATGGGTTCGCTGCTTTAGGTTATTCTAGTTTCTCACAGTGTAAAACGCAAATATTGGCCAATATCCACTCAAAGTTTCTTAGGAATATTGTATATTCTTTTATATTGAGGTTTAGATATATTTCTACTTCAGGTGCTTGCTAAGTGCTCCAAAGTTGGCAGATCAGCAGGAAATCCGTCTTTTTAAACCATCGTCTTAACTCATGACATCATTAGTTAATTATACAAGACCAGTTGGGCATAAGATAATCAGCAGCTATTGAAATATGCTAAATAATATATATTATATCAATTGTTTTTAAAGATTTGATGGTAAGCATGTTGTAATGATGCAATTTTAGATTGATTGCTCGGAAAAATTCTTGTTCATAATCGCCTTCATTTCGTTCATTCGGTTATTCAGCATTGGAGACGGAGTGTATCATGTTCCGTGACGGATTCAGTTTATTGCTTATTAAACTTTATAATTAATAATACTAGAACTGAATTCTCATTTGAGAATATAAAAGGTTTTATTAATCTTGAAATGTTGAAGATAACACGTTTTACAATTTTGAAATAATTGAAAATAATTTATAAATAATTTATTCTCTAAACTAAAGAATTTTAAAAATCACATGAGATCTGCATAAGAAGTCAAAAGTATAGATTTATTCATAGGGACATATGGCCATTGAAAATAATAAAAAATGAAGAGATTTGTAGTCTTTAAATGCATTTAAGATAAAATTTCATTCATTTTTTTATATTATTTTTCAATGAACACAATATTTATAGCCCTTCTGAATAGAAAGACAAATATTTGAAACTCAATTCACACTGCATTAAATTAAAATTTAAAGAAATTTTTTATTTAATTTTGTTTAACCTTTATTCTGATTTTTAATTACTTTTTATTTGCAAGCAAAAATGAATTTAACTTTAAAAAATAATGCATTTATTGCCTTATTTTATCAGAAGTTATATATTTATAAAATGTATAAATTGACCTTTCCAAGAATATTTTCAAACTAGAAACAGTTATGAATAAAATATTTCCATATATTCTTTTTGAATAATAAAAGCATATGTTCTGAAATTCGAAAGAATATAATGTGTAGAACTTTTAATGCTCCAAGAAGCATTTTGAAATTCTTAAGAGTTGGAGAAGAAATCGAAAGCTGAAAGTAAAACAGCATGGTAAATAATTCATAAATTAAATCATGCATAATTCATACAATATTGAATTCTGCAATCACTAAGAATACAACAAATGACAATTGTCACCGAAATCGAATGTTTTTCTAATCTGCTGTTTATTCAAGAAAAATTGTGATAATTATAAAAAGCATTTTTCAAAGCAAATTGTGATAATTATAAAAAGCATTATTCAAAGCAAATTCTGATAATTTAAAAGCAATTTAGTTTTTCTTGGAAGAATTGTTAAAATTCCTTTTTTCCTTGCAAATTATTTTTCAATTTTTGCACAAAAAATTTATTGACTGAAAAGTTTATAATGATATATTTATATTTGACATTATGATTGCTGCTCATGCATTTGAATTCAATTCTCTTACTCTGCATTCCTTTTCAAATTATTTGAGATCAGAATTAACACTTTAATAACGATTGTTGCTCACTGAAAAATGTTAAGCACCTGATGGTCAGAAAACGTCTGAAACATCATCACGCTTTTAAGATTAATTTATAGAGTAGGGTGATGTTAAGGTTTTGAACAAACTTAAAATATTAATTATAATTTATTTGAATCTTGAAATTTCAGTTAGATTGTATAAAATGTTATTTTAAAGAAAACGATTTTTAAATGATCTATGAGCTATATCTAAGTATTCTCTCTTTGTGAAAATCTTTCAGTTATTTCGAAAAGTGTCACAAAAGGCTTTATTTCTTTAAAATAATTTCTTTCAAATTTAGTCTATTCAAACACATTTATTCGAAGTATGTATTTTAAACGTATTAATTTACAAAAAATGGCATTAGAATAACATCTTAATAATTTTTCCAATTTGGAACTATTTTCTATTATTAATATTCCATTTGAGGGAAAAGAATGCATGGAAGCAAGAAAAGAAGAAGAAAAGGATAAAGGAAAGAAATTTGTACTATTGGAACGCATAATTAAGAAATTAAAGAATTAATTATAGTTTTTTTGTATTGCACAGTTTTCTTCAAAATTATTGATCATTAATTCAAAAGAAAAACTGCTTTAAAGACAAATTTTTATTGTTTTGCGTGATGTTACCTTAATTATTACGAGGTAAATAAAAAGTTTATTTTAAATAAATTTTTCATAAACAGGACAATAATGGTAAAACTACAATATTATAGAGAAATAAAGCGAAAAAAGTAATAAAACAATCATTAAAAATTAGGTATAATAAATCCAGAAAAGTCACTGAAGATGTTTATATTAATTGGGAAAAAAGAAATAAAATTTAGGGTATTAGAAAATGTCCAATTCCAACAAACTTTTTCACCCAACATGAAAATATTTGTAATTTTTTCAAATTAGAAAAGCATAACACATTCTAATCAATTTTAATTAGAATGAAAATTTATATCTTTACGTTTGAAAATATGAGACTTGTTATTGAAAATTTCAGTTTGCACATTTCTTAGATTAATAATACTTAAAAAAACCTAATTGGTATCTAAAGGCATCGTTATTTTTAAAGAAAAAAGTGTAATTTAAAATTATCCCTAAATAACTTTTTTCTCATTACGGATTCTCACACAATAGAGCTGCAGATCAATGGGATTCTTTTTGTTCATACAATGTAGATTACATCGGATGACTGCTTAAAAATAATCAATGTCTTTCTTTAAAGCAACTAAGCAAATAAAAATGTTTTTTTCAAAGGAAATCAAACAAAAAATATCTTTGGATATACTTTTATTATTAAGAAATATACGAGATAATCCTGCAGATTGCTTTTTTTCAAACAAAATATAGCAAAGAAAAGATTGGGTACTTTTAAATAAGGGAATATGCAAAGTAAATCTAAAAATTATTTATGAATTCTTTTTTTTTCTCATGAATTTTCAAAAACATTCCGTTAATTATCTTGTGAAACTATCGTTCTAATTATTTTTAACTAAATTATTGCTTGTGTCCAATCAAATTATTTAATTAACGGAAATTTTATTTGAAAAATAAAACAATTGGCATCTAATAAGAAGATTTTGTACATGGCTTCACGTTTATAATGACTGTGGTATTTATTAAAAAGTGAGTCCCGCAAAAAGGTAATTAAATATCGGACTTGACGCTTATTTTGAACTAAAATATTAATTAGCTACTGATATTTCTGAACTGATTGAACGGGAAGATTACTTCTGTGACTATCTACTTATGTTGAATTTCACAGAAATAAAATTTTAACTGAAAAATGTACTAGTATTATCTACAAGTATTTTGTTTTAGGATTTAAAGATGTTGCAATTCAATTATTTAAATTCTCATATACTACAATAAAACTTTATCATTAATTTTTAACTTTTTACACTTTCTGAATGAATTTTCATATATCTGTTAATAATTGCAGTTTTATTAGAATAAATTAACATTAAAAATTTTTCATTTATTGACTTACATTTCTACCATTGATTTGTTTTAAGAATTCTAACTAATGCAGTTCATTTAACAAAAATTTCAAAGTTTGTGAAAAATTCCTTGTAGGACTTAGAAATTTTGATATCTTCTGAAGAAGAAAGAAAATGTTGTATTTTAATTAAAAGTAAGGTAAATACTTAATTAAAAGAATTAAATTTTAATTAAAAGAAAGGTAAATACTTTAAATATTTGTCAATATTGAAAGTATTAAAAAATATAATTAATATAAGTCTTTCTGATAAGCATTGCTAGATTTTTTCAAAGTCTAATATATCTTTCATTTCTGATTTTACTCAGATTTTTAATAGAAATTTTTAATTTACTTGCTGATATATACTGCGATGCTAGGGTAAAAATATTTTATGCGTAATTTTAATTTGGGAATAAATGAACTAACAATAAAAAACCTTTAAATAAGTAAAGCAGTATTATAAAATATAATGGCTTATATCTATTTCTCTTATCTCGCAGATTTTCTAGAAACACGGACTGTATCAAATGATCTTTAAAATTTATCGAAAGGCTTCTTTTACCGCAAGCTATTTTTGATTTTTAAAGAATGAGATATGCGTAGTTAAGCAATGTGAATGAAAACTCGGAAGCGAATTAACAAAACGATTCAGACTGTCTGTGCTGTCTTCCTCCAATAGTAATTTGATCATGATTATTTCAATGGAAACTCTGTTCAATTTAATTAAAAGTTAATTATTTAATTCACTAGTAAGTATGTTTTCTTTGATTAAAGCATTCGTATGTTTAAAAGTACCTGTGTGAAAAAATTGAAAACTATCTTTTTAACATTTTGATTTACTATTAAATGAAAACTCATTGTGAATATTCATTTTATTTACATATTAAATAAAATCGAATCTATGACAATTGTTATATTGTTATCAAATAAAAACGAATATATGAATTTATAAATCTTGAAAATCTGTCTTTTGTTAGATTTCTAAGTTTTATTGATAAATAATATATTAATATATGCTTTGACATTCAGCTTCAAGTGAATAAGTGAATGAGATGATTTGGTTTTAAGTAAAATAATTTTGATCTTTGATGCATGAAATAAAGTATATTTACTTTGAATATATATATATATATATATATATATA
>JAPMOR010062977.1:191745-214983 GCA_026543865.1 Argiope aurantia | reverse complement strand
CTCATCTGTAAAGAGGACACGACTCCATTGATGAGATGTCCAGTTTTTGTGCTCCCTGCACCACTCTAAACGGTGCCGCCGGTGGGAAACTGTCAAAGGGATGCAGCGTTCAGGGCGGCGGGCGAATAGGCCACCTTTGTGAAGGCTTCTGGACGCAGTAAAACGCGACACTTGTCGCCCCGTTGCTGCACACAGTTGCTGAGCAATGGCGCTTGCTGACTGGTTTCGGGTTCTTTTCGCCTGCAGGACGATATATCGGTCATCCATTACAGTTGTTTTCCTGGGGCGGCCACCACCAACCTTTCTCACAGCTGTACCTGGGGTTTGGAAGGCTTTCCAAGCGCGCGAAACGACACTTTTGTTTATTCGGAACTCTTCAGCTATACTGGTCCCACTACGCCCCTCCTCCAGCTTTCCGATCATTCTTCCAAGTGTGAAATCGTCCAGGTGATTTCTGCTAGCCATATTTCACGAATTAACTCATGTGCACTTGCAGCGAATGTCTTTAATTGCGTTTCCGTCCTTCCTTTTATTGTAGTGTTGAGCTGCGCGCGCCTTCCGCACGTGTTTTGCGTACGCTCACGTCGCCTGGAACGTTTTGTTCCTGATATTTGCATACTCATTACCTTTCTCTTGAATTACGTGTTCATTGTACTGATCGCAAGAACTCCTTTTCTGCAATTTAATGACTATCTGCTTAAAATTTGCATTGTTGCTTAAGTTTTCCACACCAGTGTATATATATATATATATATATATATATATATATATATATATATATATATTAAAATGTATCTCTTTTTAAATTGTTTTGTGTTTCCTGTGAGAGAAATATATTTGAATATAACAAAATATATATGATTAGAAATATTCAAAATTAATAATTTTCAAACTGAAATTATTGATATAACAACTATTATATATTCACTATCAAGGATGTGTATGGTTTTAAAATTTAATGAGACTGTAACGTTTTTAGTACACATAATAAATGTAATACGTTTATTCATTTAAAGCTTACAAACACAAATGTATGATAATATTACATGTTTGAATTTGTAAGTCGTGTATTTAAATTTTGTGTGAAATAATAATAATAATATGCACTCTACAATACAGCATGGATTTTATGGAACTAATTGCAAGTTTACAAGTGTTGAAGATGAAAGTCGATTCATTTGCTTTGCTCAATAACGAATTTTCACCCCTATTGGTTTACTCTATTACGAATTGTATACCTTATCAGTTATAAAAAGACATATTGAAAGGAAATCCATTGCGAGTTTTAGCATGCTAATCACTTTTAGCCCATACCTTTACTGTCCATTTACACACACACACAAAAGAGCTCTTACATAGTAACGGAACGCCGTCTCATACCCCCGTATCCGTAGCCATTCTGGACACTGAACGGTTTGGTGGTCATGTTATGAGATTTTATTAAATACCAAAATATTTACTATGGAAAAAACAAAAATAACTATGTACAGAATTTACAAATGTTTAAGAAATAACAATAAAATGAAACCGTTTACAAACATTTTCCATTTTGAAATTTCGTAAAAAAACTATTTGGAATAATAATATGCAGAAAGATACTATGTATGAAAAACACACACACATGTATGAATTATGATTTCACTTGTTATCATGGCATAGTAGTTGAAAATATAGTTATAAAAATCTAATAAAAAATAATTTGGCAAATGGTAACAAAGAAAATCTCTATTTGAAAGATTTATGAATATGTATGTGATGAAATTGTGGTGCTTTCCCCCCTTTAGTACTTTACTTGATGCTGAAAGTTGGAAAGGCAAGAAAAGATATTACGTATTAACAAAGAAAACGGTATCTTACATCATCTGAAAAATATTAGAGAGACAAATAACTGGAACACACAAATTACTACATGCCTAAACCAAATTCCTTATCATAACATTGCTTCACTTGCTTTAATTTAAACGCTTACTGTTGTTAATATTTTTTTAATATTCTGTTTACTATAATGACAAATTAAATCAATTATAAAATTTTTTTAATTTTCCTTCAAATATCCACATTGCAGATATACCGATGTGACATTAGACTCAAGAAATTGTAGTTCTTTATTTTCGTTGATAGTCCATTTTTGTTTTAGACACTGATTATCTTAACATAAAAACATTGTAGTGGCTCACGGTAATACCCCCTCAAATTCCCTATATTTTAGAGAAATTTTTGAGCCCTAAGGATACCTTTAGATGAAATTCATCAGTCAGGAAGGCTCACGTCTGATAAACTAATTTCACAACAAATACCTCATTCACTGTTTACAAAAGAGCTTAAGAACCAGGCAAATATAAATGAGTAAAGGACGGAAAAGATTAATTTTTTAAAGGAAAGCTTCAGTTTTTACTTTACATTAATTTGTGCATTTTTTTAAAATTCTTTGGTAAATGTAATTAATTTTCGCTTCTCTATAAAATCTACTTTCTTATGCATTTCTTATAATTGAAGAATTGTGGCAAAATGGCTAAAAAGTTAACTTGAGCATTTTCTGTTTCGAAATTCTCTAAACTCATTATATCATTCAAAATTAAACTTTTTTTTTTTAAATCTTGAAAACTAAATAGTATATCTAAAAATGTAAAAAAAGTAATTAACAAAATTCTGAATCAGAAATGTTGTGATGTGAAATTTTAAAGCTTTTAAGACAGCAAAAGCAATTACCAGCAGGATGAAAGAAAAATGCATATTTAATAATATGTCGATCAAAATAAGGAGAATTGAAACAGACACAGTTTTGACAAATTACTGCACTTGGAGAAATAAAAGCTGATTCAGGTTGTCATTTGAAATTTGATTTCCTATCTTAAAACTGAAAATTACTTATGATCTCTGACAGATAGAAAATTGTTGAATAAATTGTCTTCATTCTCGATTTATGAAAAAAAAAATTAATATCCAACATCAGGGATTTTCCTACAGAAATTACATTTAACTTATTGAAAACTTTTATCTATTTTACTAACTTAAAGAAATATCAAAATGAATAATTTGATGAAACTGTAAATACAAAACTCTATTGAAATGACCAATATTTTCTAAGATTCAATTTATTTAATTCTTACGAATTAAATAAATTGCAAACTAATTTCTTTTCCATGGTTTAAATGTAAAGCAAAATAGCAAAAATTTTCTTGCAAATCTCTAACGTACAGGAATGTTCATTTTAAAGTATTGAAATTTGCAGTTGGATATTAAAAATTGAGATAAATGTGGAATAAATTATTTCTCAATTCCTACCATGTTATTAACATTTCATGCCACGTTAAATGAAGCATGAATGCTGAATGAATGTTTTTAACTAATTATATCGCATTATTAACCTACCTATCATACAATTGAAAAGACACCGCATAGTTATCATAAGTGAGATATTAAAATATTTTTTTATATAAAAATCTAATTAATTTAAAAAGAATAATATGGAAATTTGTGCCTTTAAATATGATTCTTGAAATTCTGTTTATCAAAGTATACTTACTCTGCAATAAGGAACTGTAAAACACATTTTGATTTTAAAAATAAATGGGCTTTTGCAGATTTTTTCTTTGAATGCACAAAATAGGAAAAATAATCTCTGTGCTTGCCTTGAAATTTCGTTCAAAACATAAAATATTATAGCGAGAAGGAAATTTTTTTTCATAAGCAGATAAATTATGTTTGTCGAGAAAAATTAATTCCCAATATTCCTTATATTTATTACAATTCGAAGAGTATAAAAAAGGAGTAATATTGATAATACGCTGACACAAAAAGATTTGTACAATGACGATTACAAAATTCTGGATGATAGGTATTATAATTACTGGATGTAAGATAATTATTAGCTATTACTGGATGATATTATTAGCAATCGAAAAAACTTGGAAAACTTTAATAATAATTTTAAATAATTTTGATATAATATATGGCATATTATTTAAAAAGTGTAAGGATGTCTTTTCGTTGATAACATTAAAACATCTAAAATTTTTTTTAACCATTTATTTAATGCAATGAAATTATTATATGTAGAAAACATATTTCTGGAAATTTGTTCACCATGTAAGAAAGAATCTCAAAGCTCATGTCTTTCTTTTAAATATGATGAAAGAGCTAAAAATGAAGCATACTACTTATTGCGAACATCCAATCAGCATATATTATTATTAATTTTGATTATTATGTAATTTATAAGCAAGAGGTAGTTATCTGCCTTCATAAAGTTGAAATGATAAGAAATCATTGACAGGATACATTTTACTAATTAATTAAACTCGAAAAGATAATAATATAAAAGGTTTGAAATTTTTCTTACTGACAATTTAAAAGTAATATGCAAGAAAAGATAATTTAAAAATAAATTTTTACAGAAAACTTTCTAAAAACCCTTCGAAAATGTCCTTTATTTGATTTTCTCGTATACTTATTCTTATGACAACTTTTATGTTGAGCGTCCTTGTATATTGAAGAGAATCGTGATTCAGTTTGTACTTATTGATTGATTGAGTTGGTATGAATTACATTTATGTCTCGGTTTAAAGCACCACTATTTGGTGGTGCATCTCGTAATTTTAAATCTTGATTGCATAACGAAAACAACACTTCAGCCATACCCTTTCACCACATTTCCGAATTACACTAATGAGGGACATTTAGCTCCAAAGGATATAACACACATGTACTTTCACATGAGCTCACATCAGTGGAATCGGGTTTTGAACCTGAAATCTTCTGCCCCTTTACCACCAAACCACCATTGACTCTTTTTTTGATTGGCACAATAATTATATTGAGTTTTATAAATTTAGTATCAAGATTGTATACCTAATTTTCTTCTTTTACTAGCTACATTTTTAAGTTATCACATTCGAATATATACGAATAAACTGGTCGGTATACAAACAAGTCTTCGACAATTTTGGTTGAAAACTTGATAATGATTAAAAATTTTAGCAATAAAATATTGTAAAATATTTATTGATCTAAATCATTGTATTTTTTAATCATAGTGTTTGTGTACGAACAATTAGATATAAAATCGGTGGAAATAAATATATTGATGGTATATACATTTGGTGGAAAGATTTCTTCCAAAATTTGATAGAAGCTACAATTTTGGTGTAAAAATCGCATTCCAAATTGAATTCATCAAATAGATTTTATTTATGCATTATTGTTTTTAGAGTTAAACGAAATTCCAAGATTCTTTTTGCTTTTTGAGTCTAGAAGATCTGAAAGCCGGTGATTAATAGATGATCGAGGTTGAATTTTTTTTTGAGATTACAGTACTTTCTGTTTGTATGATACATTTAAGTAAAATTAATACATAAAATACACCATTACAATGAAAATACTGCTCAAAAGTGACTCATTTCGATTGATTAATTAAATTATTTTTTAATATATTACATTTCATTTATAAAATTTTAATTCAATATATTCTTTTAAAATTGTAGCATCCGTTTTTATGTTTGAATCTCTAAATATAACTTAATAATAATAATAATAATAAAATCATTTCTTATAATAAATCAAAACTTTCTTGTAATTATCGTTATATCTAGTTTTAGGATCACACGTTCAGAATTCTATATCTCTTGTGAAAATAGATCTGAGTATTCTCACATTGAATACGGATTCCTAATAATTATTTTTTTAACATTATTAGATTACGTTAGTATTTTTATTACTCTTTATCAAAGGAAAAATATTTGCAATATAAGATAAATAAAACAAAACAATACAGAGTGATTATTACTACAGCTTGTTCAAGTATTAAATATTGATATAATTTAATTGATGAGCAAGTAAAAGCCTTTTATTAGTAATAATAATATGCTTTTACTTATTCTTACTTATATAAGAACTTTTTATTATTAATAAAATACTATAGTTTATCGTTTTATGAGGAAAATACTTTTTATAATTAAAAATTAAATATACATTTTTGTAGAATTTATTAGATGTATGCACAAGGGTTCTCTGCTTATATTAGTAGAAGAATAGATTGAAATAGACAAATCATAGAATACTAAATTATACACAATTGAAGATAAAATATGGAACATTATTTCATACAATTTTTTTAAATAATGCAATATAATCTAGAGATTTTAAAATGTTATTTTGATTAAAATCTATATTTATTTATTTGAAAGCTGTTCTATAGATAAAGTTGGTTTAATATTTGAAATCACTTGCTTTATTTCTATAATTGTCTACTTGTAATTTTTCATTATCTTTATTTATAGAAAATTTATAATTATTGTTAAAAAGTAAAAATTCTTTTTCATTTCCTTTGTTTTGAGCTTTTTAGTTTTATAAAAATATTTTACTAGTATCATTTTTTTACAAATAATCTACTAAAGGGATTTGAGTAATTCTTATGTGTATTTTACTCAAAACTAGGCTATAATAAAACTAGTTTTTAATAATGTAAATGAATTTAATTGTGTATATATGTTTTGTAGAGATATTAAGATTCTAAAATTCCATGTATGAATACATTTAATGGCATTAAATTCAGATAGAATAAGAAGTTAAAGCATAAAATAAAATATATGCAAAAATGACAGCAAGATTTTAATAAAGTATTATAACTTTATGATGTTAGTTGCAAATTAATAAAAAGGGTAATAGTTGCATTGCAAAACAATAAAAAGAAATAAAGATATAAAATAAGATGCATTTTTATTAATATATTAAAAAAGTGATAAATATTATTACCAATTTAGACATCGAGGCAAAATAAAATAAATTCATCACTTGATAATAAATTCATACTTGAAATAAAATAAATTCATCACCTTTTCCGTAACTGCTTGAAAAAATTAAATAATTTTTTAGTACCTGTGCTTATAGAATATTTACTTTTATTAGAACACTATATAATCGTGAAACAGCAATGTAAGTACTTTAAGCCAATTGAAATGGTTAACATATTTTAATTTTCAATGAAGCTAAGAATTTTCTTTATTATGATATTCGCTATGGTTAAATTTTGGTATCATGTTGTTTTCAGAGGAATCCGTTATGGTTTTCCAATTTTCCTCTTTTCCCTCAAGATTTTGAATGAAAATGTAATTCATGTTTTATCGCAGTAAAGCAAGACTTATTTCGTCATTTTTAATATTTTTTGATCCTTAGTCTTAAATAAATAGAATAATTTATTAATACAGTTATCATAAATATTTATTATTAATTTTTTGAATCACTCTGTCATTTCACATTTGAAATTTCTCATTTAAAACCAAAATTAAATTAAACTTAAATAATTAAATGAAAAGAAACTTCTGTAAATATTAAAATATTGTTTTGTTATCATCGTACAAAACTGTATAGAATTTCATAATTCAAGCTTATAAAAGAAGTGAATATAACAAGAAATTATATAGATTAACATAACAATATCTATAAATAAAAAATAAATCAAACTAAGAACTAACAAAAATAAATAATGTAGCTAGTTCAATGAAGTCAAATAAAGTAACAAGATATTAATACGTGTAATAAAATATCTATAATGATATTAAACGACACATTTAATAAAGAATCAGAACATAAAAGAAAATAAATATAATAGCAAATAAACCTTTACTTACGCTTCAGGGAAAAATAGCTAAAATAATGTGATTTTATTTTATTATAAATGAATTTTTATATAGCTGCAAGAATAAAAATATTGCTTATAAATTATAATTTGCCATCTAGACAAATGCCATTGCATAACAAATTCTGACTGCTTCCGGTTCTATTTGTTATCATCGTATATTGTAATAAATGCTTTGCAAAAGGCACATCAACACAAACTTGTTAAGGAATGTAAAATACAAACAGAAGTTACTTTAATAACTCATGACTACATTTATACTTACTACTACTACTACAAGTAAGTAAATGTAAGTTAACTACATTTATACTTACATATCTCTTATCTAAGCCTTTGTATTTGGAAAATTTATTATATATTAAAAAAAAAGAAAAGTTTGAATATTACGTATGATTTAGATTAATATTGTAGTATTCAATAATTTATGAAGCTTTTAGGAGTTTTTCTTCATACAAAGTAAGAGCTTCCATCATATTGCCGAAATGAAAAATATGACAAAGACAAACAAACAAACAAAAAAAAAATACAACAGAATCAACAACATAGTTTTGTAGAAGTTTCCTACATTTTCTTTTATATATTTTCAAAGAATGACTTTCGGTTATAAAAGTAGGTAACTTCCCACAATGTTTTGAATTTGCTTATATGATAAAAAACAAGAATTCAAATTTGAAGAATGAGTTTGTACAATTCGTTTTTGTAGAATATACATTTACATTCTTGGCTCTTTCTTTAATGTAAATCTTATCCTAAAATATCAATTTGCAAAAGATTCTGGTATCTTTTTGTTTTATTAAGGCGCATAAAACTAAAAATTTCAAAAATTCTCTTCGATGTCTTGAAAATCAAATATACAGGAATATTAACTTCAAACAACTCTTAATTCTCATATGTAATAATAAAAATTATTTAAATTCAAATTTTAAGAAATAATGTGGTAGATTGCCTTTCATGTAATGAATATTTTAAAGTGTTTTTTGATTTTTTGTAGGCTATACGGCAAAATGTTTACACATACGTAAATACTGAGTAAAGATAGAATCTTCATTTTAAATGATAAACAGTTTGATTTTCCAATCCCCTTTTATGCTTATGTAGTTTGGTGTGTGTTTTTTGCCATCGTCAAAGAGTGAAGATTATTTTAATGCATTTTGATTTTCTTCCTTTTGACCAATTAGGTATACATTTTGTAATCAATTCATAAGTCTTCTTTCAAAAATAAATGCAAACCAAATTTTCTATAATTTAACTGTTGTATTTTTCATATATCGTGTTCACATTTATATGGACAGAGAAAAAAAATGCATCTTACTTTTTGAGGTCTTTATTTAAACAATCGATAAGGTTTTCTTACCTGACGAATATATATTAAAATTAATCCATTAATTGGGTGAATGAATTTTAGATATGTAAAAAATAAATCTGTAGATGGCTAATACATCGATAGATTTAAAATAAATTTCAATTTCACAGACAGAAATAGGGCCTGGCAATTTCAAAAAGGATTTTATATTTTTTGATCATTGCGATTTTTTACTTTTCGCAAAAAAATGCAAAAACTAGCAAAAACTCCAAAGAAAATTTGGATTTATGGTAAAATTAGGTCAGATAACTGATTTGTATAATCATGTTTAGCATGATAAAAATAAATAAGAAAAACAGAGAGGTTTCGAATTGTTGATAGTGAAATTACCTTTTAAATTTACCTATTTTTTATTGCGTGCTTTGCCGCTATTAGTGAAATGAAAATTCTCACTGAAAATTTCTCTTTGTGATTTTTTTGTGATTAAAAAATTACGAAGAAGCTATCGGTGAGCATAACAAATAAATGGATAATGATTAATTATTCTAATCCAATATATTGTTAACAAAGTAATATATCAATGTATTATTCTTATTTGAAAAACGCCATACGTTGCCAGCACATATACGGTAATGTAAGAATTATATTCACATTCATAATAATTTAATAAATTTATTGATTTTCACTAAGTGCATTCTGTAAAAATTAGAAGAGATATTTTATGATTGGAGATTTTTATTAAACACCCCATTTTATTATTCCGTTTAACTCCCGTTATAGGTACAGATCAAAATTATTCTTTCATGTTATAGTAGAGTTAAATCTTCTATTGTATGATTAAATTCTTTATTCGAAAGTTTCTCATATCTCGCAATTTAAATGACTTACATTATCTAATTGCAATTCTTTTGATTTGTGTAGTTTATAATTGGAAGATATAAGTTCTGTTATTCTGAATGGTTTCCGTACAAGGTTTATGATTCGTTGTTAGAAAAAGATAAATGTAAGAAAAAATACAAAGAAACGAGAAATTTATTTTTCAAAAAAAAAAAAAAAATCTCATTTTTTTCTTTTTTCTTACTCCGATAAAAACAATACATTATTTTAAAAATAGATAAGTTCCCAAATAATCATGAATTCAGAAGTGCCAAAAAATGACTTATAACATTTACTTTAAAACATTGTTTATGCGTTTTTACTTGTATGATGAAAAATACTCTAAAATATTCTTATTACATTTTTCATTCCCTTGGTTCCAAAACATGAATTTGTGTCATTCTTGAAGCTTGAAAAATCACATTTCTGTCAGGTGAAACTGAATGTAATTTGTCAAGATCATCTATAATGAAATCAGAGAAGATATATTTTTATAATGCGTATCAAAGGATAAAACATAATTGCCTAAACTTATTCTGACTTCAATTATATGAAATGTGTCTCCTTATATTCTTTTGTTCTAAGATTTCGTGAAATATTTGAGCAAACAAAAGGAAACAAACAGCTTTTAAAATTCATATCAGAAACTCAAAAAATACTTAAAAACCTTTCAAACTCGTCCTGGGAAAAAAAGATAAATAAACGTGAATATAGTGTTGATTTTACTGTCTTTATAAAAGATATTTCCTCGATATAGAAACTTTAAAGGCACACTTAGCACCATATTTTTGAAATTTTTAATGAGTTGTTATACTTAGAAAGAGTTCAAAAATATTTTATTGAAATGAGGTTGGTGTTATGAATTTTCAACTGGTGTCCTAAGCGATGAATATATTCAAACTGATTTAATGAAGGCAGCGAAATCAATTAATAACGAAAGATAAAATCGTGAATTCCATTTCAAAATGATGGTTTTTCCTGTTTATGTATATTCATATTTATTTTGTTGGATAATTTATTATTTTTAAATGCGGTTGCAGTTCTTATAGGCAAATTTTGAGAATTTTGATATGTATTAATTCCAATTTTCTTTTCAGCTTATTAAAATAATTTTCATATAAATTGTGTTTAATAAACATAATTAAGCTTGTAATAGCCTTTAGAGGTTAGAATCTTTGGATAATATTTTCCAAGAACTTAATTTTCATGATTGTACATGACGTTTGTATTAAATAATCTGTACATTATAATAAAAACTCTCTGTTATTATTTTTAATATGTACATGATATCTAGAAGATACGATGATACGATGAAGATACGATGAAAGTATTTTTCTGTGTCTAAGAAAAGTTTCGTAGCATGATTGCTTTCAAATAATACAATTAAAATAACTTGTATAAAATAATGTCTTTAGCATTCTATTAAAAAGTTAAAAAAATAATATTAAAATAAGTTTAGATGTCAAATTAAGATTGTAAAAATGCTAGTAAAGGAGAAAAACAATACAATTTCATTATTATTGAAACTTTATTTTTTAAAACTTTCATTAAATATTAAGAGTTTTTTTTCCGTAAAATATTCAGTGTAGTATAATTTCCTCATAAAATTAATTTAGCCTCCCAAAACGTTTATAATTTTGTTTTTATGCTCAGATTTTGATTAAAAATATTTCCGAATTTTTAATACGTTGATAAAAGTGTATTTCAAAATTTTCTATTGTTTCCTATTTTTGTATTCTTTAATACATCACAGAATTAATTACTGTAGACGTTACGGAAACTTTAAACTAACTTTTCACAATTTCACTTCTATTTTTCCCTTCTGATGTGGAGTCAAAATTTAATAAAAAAAATTTAACTGATAAAGTGATTCTGAAAATGTTAAAAAATTGCATTGTCTTCAAGAAAATCGGCTGGACATAGTTTCAAATTGAAATATGAATATTTTATCCCCCTCATTTAAAAGTTTCAACTGCTGAGGTATGAAATGTTGTTCTGAACAGTATATGGTCTTCTCGAAACTTTTACTCAAATTGTTTAACCTGAGTATTACATTTATGTGCGAATGTGATAGAAATGGGAGGCTACTGCATTATTTTACCATTTACCGTTCCCCCTAAGAACGCCTAATTCCATCTGAGTAAAACAGCAAAAGAAATCACCTAGGATAATCACCTAGGATAAGAAATCACCTAGAGGATAAAAGTTTTTGTTAAAAATTTCTGAAGGGCTTTATGGGCATGAAAATCCGTACAGGGATTTCCACAAAGAAGGTGGAAATAATAGGGGGGGGGGGGAGATTTTCATTTCGCTATATCTTTTTTTTTATATTGAAGATAGAAAAATAAATCCAATTAGCCAAATTAGATGATCATAACAATTAAACGAATAACTACTGTATTGAAAGTTTTTTTTCGATAACTTTGCAAGTAGAGACTGATTAGTCATTTTCAAGTCCAATATGGATTGTTTCTAACATCAGGTAATTTATGTCGTCAGATAATAACTTAGATGTAAAGGAATCTACCTTTTCATTCCAGCTTGCCGAGAGGAATATTTTTTTTATTAGTTTTTATCCACTACATTTTTGATTTTTTTAACAATTATAATTGATATAATATTTTAATTCATTTTGTAACAAATTGAGTACTACAGAACCAAAGAATAAATAAAAGTATTTATTCCTTGGTTTTGTATTTTTTATGAAGAGTATCATTAAGAGCTTATATTTACAGTTTTATTTCATTTCTTTCATATATAATTAAAAAAAATATTTTCCCAAACAGGCACGATTTAATTTTTCATTTCACATTGCCAATTACCTTAATTGGGAATTTTCATAATTCTAGTTGAAAGGGTATGCAATGATAATATAGTTCAAATTAATTGAAAATTCAGTAATTTATTCTAAATGTTTTTTTTTCTGACAGTAAGTAAATATTCTTGAGAAATATTCTCTTTCGTTATTTATAAACACCAAACAAAGTATAGGAGAGATAATATGGGGAAAAGTTTCCAATAAAGTGAGTAAAATATCCACAAAATCTTTCTTTATAAGCCCACATAAGAATTACCTGTCGTGATATGGATTATTTATTAATGTCAGTTCCATCGTTATTATCCTATACATTAATTTATCAAAGAATGCTTCTGACAAAGGGCTGCCTGCGTAATAAAATATGAAGAATTCCTTGCCTACTAGAGAGTTCGCTTATGACCAATAAATAAAAATTTACATACCGATTTACTTGATATTTCAAGCAAGATATTATCATTTGTCTTTGTACGAGAATTTCAGATATTATTTGATTTTAAATATGATGCTTATTGCGAAGATATTCTAAACATCAATTTATCAAAGAGTGTTCCTGTCAAAAGAGAGCATGTATAATGAAATGTGGGGAATTCATTGTTTGTTGAGAGCTCACTTATGCTTATGGTACAATAAATAAGCATTAATATATCAATATTCTAGATTTCTTTTGTAAAGTATTATGTTTTGTTCAAGTATTTCAGATGTGATTCGGTTTAAAAAATGATGTTTATTGCTAAAAGTATATTATTCTAGATATTAATTTACCAAAGAGCACTTTTAATAAAGAATGGACTGCTAGATAAAGTAAAAATTCTTAGTTTAGTAGAAAATTATATAAGCTATTGTGATAAATAAAATGTTGCAGTAAATAAAATTCTATATTTTAAAACAAACTATTATTATTTGCCTTTTCACAATTATTTATAGCTTGATGTCAAATATGATGGTTCGTTTTTGTAAAGAGTGTATTATGTTTTAAATAATAAGGAAAATTTTTAATAATCTACAAGCCACAAGTATTTGGTGTACAATAATTATTCAGATAACCAACTTATTTTATTCCATATTTTGTTCAGCAAAATGTAGATTGTTTTTTTCTATGTAGGCTCCAAATTATAAGGAACAGATGCATAATCAAGAAAATCAAATCTTTTAAATATCTAGGAATCCATGTTGAAGACCAATTCAACTGGTTTAAACATATAGAAAAACAAAGAGAAAAGTCCATAAAAATGCATCATTGATTTTTATTTTTTGATTGAGATAAATAACTTTCCTAGGATTATGTAATTTTTAGAAATTGTTCTGCTATGTTTATTCTAACTATACAATATAATACAACAAAAATGTTTTTGAGACTTAATGGAAAAAGAGTAATTTGTTGATTTTAAGATTTTGGAAAAATAACCTCGTGAAATTTTAAGTTTAAATATTCAATGAGAAAATTGGATTAATCCTCAAAATATCTAAGTTCATTTATTCATACAAAACCATGCTTTGTAAAACAGTTTATTAAAGCATTACCAAAACAAGGAGAGCATCTTAGATGCTTTTGTTAACATTTTCTTTATTTATCCCAAGACAAGATATTTGCTAAAGGAAGGGTATTTTCTATCAGAAAAATGATGAACAGAAAATTTGAGCTGAAAAACACTCCCACACTAGCGAGTGAATACCTGGAAACTAAAGAAACTCAAACTACAAATCTATTATCGAAGAGATGTTAGCAATTTTCAGGTTAATGGGGTGATACGTAATATGAGCATACAAGTTCATTTTCTTCATTCGCACCTTGGCTATTATTTTGGAGATTTGTTTGCAATCAGATTTCAGCAAGACTTATTGGAAATGGAAAGGGGATATCAGGGAAGATAGAATATCAAATTGATTTCCATCTATTATTCGATGTTGAAACGTGACGATTGCAGAAGTGAAATGAGAAAGAATATACGACAGAAAGAGAAAACACTATTATAAGGATTCTTTAACCTTTTTTTTTATAAACTTATTTATTTTTTAAATCGTCTTAGAGCTGGGATATAAATTCAAAGTATATATTTAGGAAATAATATAAATAAAAAAAATATTATGATTTATTTCCTCTAAAATAAGAAATAATTTTATGATGAAGAAAAGTAATACGAGGAAGGATAAAGATATAATTTTTCAAATTAGTTCCGGGAATTATATTAAAATTATTTATCAGAATTAAAACAGTTTGAAAAGAATATTTTTTTTCAAATGCATCTTTCAATGCTTGAGATCACCGCATAATATTTGTTTAATATATTTCTTAGAGCTTTAGGACAAATACAAAATATCGTCGTATAATGCCTGTATTGATCAGAAATGTTAAAGAAAGCAATATATTTATATTTGTAGTATTTTACTGAAGATCTAGATGTGTAGAGGGATAAAACAAACTATTCTATGAAAAGAGAGAATGTCCTAAATAATAACCTAAAACAGTTCAGACAAATATTCGAAAAGAAGAAGTGTAATCATATTGAAGGGAATCTGAAACTGCGTGGGTTTATTTTCAAAGCTAATCTTGGGACAGAGAAATGTATTCTAATTTTCTTCTCATACCTCTTGCTTTGATTTATTATTAAACATTAAATGCCTTTTGAAAAATAAGGGTCTAACAATAGTGCTGCTATCTTTAAATTTCTTTTTACCAGCTTTTTATTCTTTAATGCTTATAATGTCTCGTTTTGCAATGATATTAAATTCTGATTTATCAAATATACATTTTATTTTGTAAATTCTCTTATTTCTTGTATTGCAACCGACGTGGTAATAGCTTAACTATACAATGATGCATTTCAGAATAATTCAGGTTTTGCCTTTTTTTATTAGTGAGTTAATAAAAATTAATAGTTAATTTTAGATTTTAATTGAGGAAGATTTTATTCAAGAAATACTCATTAAACAGCTTTCAATTAAAAAATTTATTTCAAAATTTTTTTTCTGTACTTGCTTTTCTTATTCTTGTTTATAAAATTTTAAACGGTGGTTCTTGAATAGTGAAATACAGGAGTAACATAAATAAATATTTATTTCATATTTACTTATAAAAATATAGCATAAATAAATTATAAAAGAAATTAATATTAGCTCTAGATAAATTTCAACTTAACTACACAACTAATAGATTTTTTGTGGAACTGTTTTCCATCAAATTTAATATATAGTTATTATACAGACACAATTTGAGCCACAAGATCTGTAATTAAGAAATAATATTCTTAATATATTAATTAAGAAATAATATTCACCATTTATTTCGATTTAGGATTTCTTAAAATATGACTAGAGTCTTGAATAAGACATGAAGAATGTATAAAAATGTATTAAACCTTTAACTTCTCCAGAAGTTTTGAAAATGCTTCTTGCATACAATGCAAATTTTTAACTGAAAAAATATTGAAAAAAATCATTTGATTATAAATCTATTTTTCAATAATTTGTCCTTAATTTTCTTATTTATTTTTTAATTTTGGACTAACACAATATTCTTCTATAATATAGAGATATTTAAAGCCCCATAAAATATTTATATAACTGCGTTTTGTCAAATTTCTTATTCCATAAAAACCTATTGATAGCATAAGTAGGAAAAGGAGAACCGAAATGGAGCTAAAATATTAAACCTAAAAAAAATGTTCCATCTATGAAGACAGTCTATTAACTCTCAAATTTTTACCTGGACAGAATAAAGAAAAACTTTGTGTGTATCTCTAACTTCTCCTCTAGCTGGAAGGAGGAAATATGAATTTGTGAAAACATTTCCCCTTATGTAAGAATTTCAAGCTTCTCTGTAGGGCATAACAATATTGCGAGATTGTATTATCTCCGCTCTGCTGACGGCATGTACTTCTGATGGGAAGTACTGAATAGTAACCGTTGATGACCTGCATTGAAACTTTAGTTTCTGTTTATGTTATCGCACTGAAGGATATTCCAATTTGCCATAGGAGCAGCGAGAGTAATTTCTTGATGTTCTGTGGCATTTTTTTTATCTTTTTCCTTCTATATTGACAGTGTTTAAATGAAAATACCATTGTATAGTGGATGGATTAAATATATGTGGGAAAATGAAAAAATAAATAATTTTAGTTATTCACTGAAAATAATTTGGGAATGATACAAACATATATCCTACTAATTACAACGATAGTTCAAATAATATCTTCTAAAAATGAAAATAAGGAAATAGAAAAAGAATAAGCGGAAAATGAATTATTGGTTGAATTTTAGATTTAATTCTAATGCATATTTTAATGTGAATTACTCTTGATCCAATGCTCTATTATCACTTTACTAGTATGTTTCTATTGCTTTTTAAGGAAGTGTAAATTATTTTGGAGAAATTCATTCACAGTTATTTATAGATTCTTGGAGTTCGAACACTGATGATAAAATAATATGATTTAATCTGTTTATTATTTCTATAGTATTAATTTAATTTTTGTAGAAATTTTGAGGGTAAAATTTACGTATTATAAAATATTCATGACATTTTATAGATGATATAAATTTCTATCTTCGACATCCTCGATCCATGGTATTAAAATACAGTTATTTTTTGGAAGCGATGATGATCCTTTTTTAAAAATTTAAATTAAGTTCAATGTGGGCATTATGTTTGATTGAATAACACAAAAGCCATATATAGCTTGACTCTTACAAACTAAAATTAAATTAGAAATAGAATTTAATTAAATTCAGTTATATAATGCTTGAAAGCAATTGCATTTGAAAATATTCAAAAATTACCTTAGATTTTACAGATGGTACCTGAGTGAATTTTATACAAATCATTAGGGAGAACAGAATTTACTATATCGTCTTTACTTTTGCGTACAAGCTGTTTTCCTATGTAATATGGAGTACACCTCTAGAACAAACCAACGTTCTTTAATAAAATGAAAGATTCAAATTTTATATACAGTGTTGGCTTAATAAAGAGGAAATTCATTTTGCTTTTTTTGCAGGTTTTAATATTTTTGTATAACATGTATAACTTAAGTAGAATAATATCGTTTTCTTTTAATATATATCAAAAGCAAATACAACTGAATTTTTAAATAAGCTGTGTATCATATTTGCAACGATAGTATTTCGTCACTACACAATATAAGTAAATGATAGACTCTTTTCTTTTTATCAAGTAATTATGATAATACTTTAATTTATTCCCTTGTTTCTGAATAGATGAGCATTGTTTATTTCGTACAAAAGTTATAATTTAATCTATGATATGATAAAAATTATGATAAAAAATAAATGATATTCTATGATATGATAAAAAATAAAATGCTCTGAAATGTTATTACAAATTCTGCTATTCAGTTACCAAAACGCGAGTATTGATATCTATTAATGAAGAGTTGCTCATTTAAATTGGAACAATTTTCCTTACAGAATGAATTCAATCAGAAAAATATATGAAATCAACTTTTTTTAAATTCAAAAAAAAAAAAAAATTGATGCACATATAGAGAACGGGTTACTGTAAATTTTGTACTAAAAGCTATGAATGACATTTATTAGTTGCTTGTATGCTATACATGCTTAAATAAAAATGATTCTTTAAAATACGCTTTTTAAATGAAATTCACATTTTCCATGTGACTCGTTTAGTTTTAATGATGGATATATTCGCTTCCGACATTGATAAAAGGATTTTTATTCAGAATATTTAACTTCTTTTTATATTTATACCTACAGACAAAAAAGAAATAATATAGGTTTCTATTTTATATTAGTAAAAGAGTTTTCGTTTAGAATATATGATTTTTTCCCCTTGAAACTTTATTATATATTTATATTACCTCATGAATGTTTAGCTATGATTTTTGCATTAGCAGCATCGCATATAATTTGTTATTAGTCAAATCTATTTTAGTATAAGAAACTGGTTTTGCATAGTGAGTAAAACAAAGTGAATTCATTCAAATGAAAAAAAAGTTAATTTATGACATGTTAAAATATTAATGTACCACTGTTTTTCTATTGTTATATCAGGCTAATGCTCTTTTGCACAGAGTGTTTGTAAAAAATAGGAAGCAATTTTGCTGAAATAGTTTGAATAATTAACAATACTAAATGATAATTTCTCATTTAAACTCATTTTAATTTCAAGATGTTAAGGTATTTCTATGTTTAAAGTATTTCTATTTACTTTTAGGTATTTTTATTTATTTTCTATCAAGCATTTCTATTTTCACCTTTCTATTAAGCTTTTGAAATATTTGTTTGTACATTGATAAAATTTGAAGGAAGCGACATAATAAATTTTATCCTATAATCATTTTTTCTCAGTAATGAATCAGTGAATTTAAATAAAATATTATTTTTAAGAAATAAATTAAAAAACGTTTGAATTGAATAACGTTAAAATAATTGAAAATAAACAGGAGCTTTTTATTGAAAGAAAAACAATAATTACGAAATCAAAGTAGAAGAAATTATGAGTTTGTCAAATCACAAATGCAATCGTCATCATTTATTTAATGCATGAGCGCACTGTCTAAAGTTGTTTTGCATAAAAATTAATTGTTTTAATTTAAATTTTTCTAATAATTATGATGAAACTTACTTTATCTAAAAACAAAATAGATAAAAATGCTTAAGTGTTTGTAAGTATTTATATTTAATTATGTCTAGAGTATTAAAAAAAAAAACTACCTCTGCAGCTAAATTCCTGTCACAAAATATTTTAATTAAAAAAGAAATTGGAAAATTTTCAATTTTTCTACTTTTTTCACAAACATAATTTTATTTCAAAACTTTATTATTTTATTTCAAAAAAAAAAAAAACTTGTGATGAACAGTAGAAGAAATGTTCATCTATTATTTAAACATTTCATCAAGAATTGTTTCTCTCTACAGTACTACAATTATTTCATCGTTTGAAAAATAACACAAAACAAAAACACATCCTGCAATTCTAGTTTCATGTGAGGGCAGAGACATGCTTTCTTTTGTTTTTTTTCAAAGGGCATTTAGCAAAAAGAAATGTCTTGTTTATCCATTCTGTCTGGAAAACTGCAAGAGAAATTGTTTTATTTGAGGCATAAAATGAAGTGGTAGCACGGCAGGATCTCTTTCCTTATCTCGCATTGATAGTCGTTTTGATTAAGTAGCCACAACCACAAGAGCATGTTGTTTCCACAACACTAGATATTCAACCACCGGAGGCCATAGAGAGTGTAGGCTATAAAAAAAGTAAGGAGGAAATCTTTGTCCTAGGTATATATAGTTTAGGAGAAGCGTGGGCGCCAGTCAGGTGGCGCCATCACTCCCGTTTCAACAGATTTAAACACGGACACTCGATTCTGAAAGGGGAGAAGCACAAATTTTTCATTCATTTTCATTTGTGGTGTCAAGTCAGTTTATTTCAATGGCTTGTTAGCAGTTTAAGTTGACGTAGCAATGAATATATGTTTTAATTATTTCTCATTTTAATTTGGGATTTTTTAAAATTTTAATTAGATTGAATTAAATCCTGGACTTTCTCATTCTCACGTAACTGTGGCTTTTAAAAGAAGAATAACATAACATTCTATTAATAAATAAGCTAAAAATTGGGGGTGTAGAATTTATTGATTTCCATTTAATTTCAATATTTTTATTTAAAAACGATTAAAATTGGAAATATGAATACTGTAGGTCAAAAACAAATAGTTACGATTTGTTATTCAAAGATTGAAATAATTGTTTGATGATTTAAAATATTTGAAATTTATATTAATTGTTTATAATCATATATTCATATGCAGGTCAATTAAGAGCACGATGATGAAATTCTTAAATTAATACTAAAAATTTATTTTTTAAATTTTAAGTCAGTTATTTAGTTTGCTAATTTGGAAATCCCATCTACTCTATATGAATTTACTTGAATATTCATTCGTTTCAATATAGACAAAGTTTATATTTCTTTTTCTTGTACGAAATTAACAAATGCTCGGTAAGAAAACTCTGTGAAGAAAGACGAAGTTTAAAAAATTTATATTGCCATAATTTGGGTGATTTGTTGTTTTGCACTGTTTTTTTTTGGTATTTACTGAAACTAGTAATTGATGCTTTTACATAATTGCTATCGTTTCTAGTAAAAAGAAAATAAACGGTGAAATAAAAGGAAAGAATTTTCCACAGCACAAAAATGATATGCATTTTTCTTAGCAATTCGTTAATTATATCTATGAAATTATTTAGCTTACTTTTTATATCGTTTTATATCAGTCTTCTGGTTATCACAGATAAACTTAGATATATACTAAGCCCCTTTGCTCAAGTGCGGTGTCTCACATAAAGGACAAGAAAGCTTTTATGGTTTTGTTCAACGATGTTTGCTAAGTTTCATGTTTTCTGAAAATATAGCTTTGCAAATGTTGTATTGATGTTTAACTTTTGACAACAATTGATCTAAGGGTATTGCATTAACAGAATATATCTCTTGAGTTTTAGTAGATATTTAAGAGGGAAATCATATAAGAATGTAAATATATAAAACAAATAAATTATTTTTCTCCTTTATGAAATTTTTTATCGTTTAAAGAATCACCAAACAATCATTTCTTTTAAATCCTTCCCGATTTCCATAGTTATTTTAATAAAACAGGGAAAAGTATTTGTTAATAAGAATATGATCAATACAATTCGGAAAATAATTTTAAAAATATCAATAATTCAACCATTCGTAACAAGGCATTGTATATCTATAGTAATTGTACATATATATAAAAGGAAGTTTGAATAATATAATAATATAATCCTCAATAATTTTTATTTCATTTTTAATTTAATAATTATATATTCATTTATTTAAAATTAATTTTTTGTCATAAAAAATATTCTCAATATTATAAGAAAATAATTTATGATCCACCTATTAAATGCATAGAATAAATTTTAATATAAAAAGCGGAAGTAGTATATACCTGTAAGTCTTTATTCATAGTTAAATTGACTCAAGTTTTTTATAAAACAATTTTACTTTGACAGCGAATCATCTCCTAAAAAGTTCCCATGTATCGCTTAGATATTTAAATTATTCATTTCAAAAATCTATTGCCTTTCAGAATACTTTTTTTCCTTATGTTCAGAGTAAATTTTTTGTAGTATTCAGAGTAATATTGTAGTTTATATTCTAATTAATTATCACTATGTTTGATGACGACCAAATTGAAATCAAGACAATTTTTCTATTACACACACACACACACACATATATATATACAGTGTGGTAAAAAAAAACTTCTCCTATATATGAAACCCTATCGGCCTATCCTCTCAACCAATCAAACCAAAATTTCAGACATGGTTATTTGAAGGTATGCGCTGGAGATTGTGATGGTTCTAAACAACGTAGAGCTCACGGTTACGGTTACCGTGAGATAATTTCGAAATTTTCGAATGGCAACACCCACTTTTTCCTTGCCCAAATTGATCAACGTATTGAAAAACCACAAATGGCGTTGAAACGATTAGCGTGTGACAAAAAGTGCCGGTGTAAAGCATTTATAAAGAAGAGCATTATAAAGGACTAATAACAACACAGAGAGGAAAGAGAAAAAAAAGCTTTTATTGGAATGGAAAGTTATAATTACAGGTTTTCAACGTGTTCGCCTTCACAGGCGACAACGCATTGCATTAGGGAGATTGTGGACAACAATACCGAACGTAACATGAAAGGAGGAATCTGCATAACTTCACGTGTTATGGCATCTTTCAATTCTGACACATCTAGTGGACCAGGCGTATACACCTTAGATTTCAGATAACCCCAGAACAAGAAATCCATAGGAGTAAGATCGGAGGATCGCGGTGGCCACGAAACTGCAAAGTTACGAGAGATGACTATCGCCAAAGGTTTGTTGCAGCACTGGTCGTATACATTGGGCGACGTATGGAGGAGCCCCATCTTGCATCCATACAATGTCACTAATGACATTTCGTTGCTGCAATTCAGGAATAACGTAATTCTGCAACATTGATTTATACCGTGCACTCGTGACAGAGCACGATTTCGGTAGTGACTGCGGTAGTGATCTCTTCGAAGAAGTACAGACGGAGAACAAATGTACTAGTGATGCCGCACCACACAGTCACTTTGGCTTCGTGTAAAGGCACTGGTGCCACATTGTGAGGGTTTTTGTCAGGTCAGTGAACACAGTTCTTGGTGTTAACGTTTCCAGTTAAACAGAAGTGTGCCTCATCCGTCCATATTATCCGCAGCGACCATCTGTCATCTTCATCATATCTGATGAGGAAAAAATTTGCGGAGTCCACACGCAATTCCTCATCTCCAGACTGCAACATCTGGATGCGCTGAAACCGATAAGGAAACATCCGCAGAACAGAACGCAGAAGCCTGAGAACTGTGGTTTTCGGTACCTGGACCTGTAGTAATCGTGCTATGCACTTCCGCAACAACTTCAACTGGAACAGATGGTCGCCCGGATCGAGGTCGATCGCAAATGCATCCAGTTTCTTCAAATTTTCTTACCAAATCACGTACACTTCTTATGAAACATGGACCTCGTCTTAGCTTGTGATTTCGCCGATAAATTCGCACTGCTTCGGCAGCCTTTTCCC